>JABGLZ010000727.1:23168-131248 GCA_014705045.1 Colletotrichum theobromicola | reverse complement strand
AGGAGGCAAGGTAGATAGAGGTACTCTAGTGGGAGAGAGGGAGAGGGGGGGAGGAGGGGATGATCAATGGAGACGGGACGGAGAAGGTGAGAAACAGACGGGCGGAAGGGGCGGAGAGATGGGACGTAATGAATGGCAAAAGAAGAAGGGAAGAGACGGGGAAGAAGCTAGACGATGGAGCAAGCAAGCAAGCAAGCAGGTGCAAATGCTCCAGTCCAGAATCACACAGACGGAGGAGATCCACGGAGACTGCTTGGTGTTGTTTCTTGTCCCGAGTGCGCACTTGGTAGTGTCGTGAGGTGTGTCTGTATGTACACTACACCTAGACACGAGCCACCATGTGCGATGGATAGTATGGATACTCTGTGTGCAATTTTGGTAGAGACTTGGCGTGGTTGGACGGCATTCTTCTTATCACGCAAGAATCCGCATGGCTCCTGGTGGGAACCAGCTGAGAGGTGAACCGTGTTCGATGAACAACGACCTCGACCTCGACCTCGACCATGGACCATGCTCGTCGACGACGACGAGGATAGCTAGGCGACTCCATCACGTCTTGCGGTGCCTAGTGGTGGTGATGATGGTGGTGGACTCCATCGAAAAACTCCATCGCCCACGCCCCCTTGTCCACCACCCACGCCATTGCCCTGTCGCGCAAGGTCTCGTCCTGTCGTCGGCCTGCCTTGTCCGTCATGGGCGTGGCCAAGGAGGGGCGGGAGGGGAGACGGGCATGGTGACTAGGAGCGGCTGGCGGGTCCACGAGGTTAGGAATCACAAAGTGTGAGGAAGAAAGGGAAGAGAAGGTGAGAAAAAAACACGAGGGTCCACAGCAGTCGTCAGAGAGAAGTGGAGCGGAAGAGAAAGTCGACGATGGTGGTTGAACTTTGCTGTGTGTGTCAATGTGGTGGTTATCTGTGGTGTGTATCTGGTATTGTTTGTGGCAGAAATAGATACTGACCGGAGGTAAGGTACTTGGTTAGGTACCTGGATACTTGGGTACTTGGGTACATTTCCATGCTGATTAAACAGGAACAAGAGGCAATGACTGGACGGGCAGGAGGCAAGACCTGACTGACTGATGTGATGCATGGAGGGAGGCAAGTGCTTGGTGCTTGGTGTAGAAGGTTTTCCCTTGCCGCTAGAAGGAGGAAACAGTGGAACCAGCCGCGGAAACCCCTATCGACGACGCCTATCACGGTGGGAGACGCCGTCAAACACGCTGCCTGTTGGCCTCTCAGTAGCCCGTGAGGCCGCTGAAGTGGTGCAGTGCTGGTGGTGGCTGTCACGGCGAACGGTGCCCCTGCATCGACCTCAGTAGTGTACATACCTACCTAAGGTAGCTCTTCGGGTACGTACTTCTGCAGACACCCCTCCTCCTCTTCTTCTTCCCACCAACATGCCATGCCATGTCGCCATTCCGCCATCAGCCATCGCGACTCCCGTCTGCCAAACACACGTACAGTACAGTACAGCACACTCAGTCGATTGAGATGGCCACGGGCACTCACCGTGACGGGCACGATGGGTGACCGTGACCCCCATGCCATCAGAACACCCTGCGCTGAGCCAAGCAGTACTAGTAGCTCTGCTGAGCTGTCCGCGCTACGATGCCCATCATTGCCATTTCTCGCCTGCTTTGCAGACCGTCACCCGCTACTCGCACTGCCGTCTCGGCGTACACGTGCCTCGACCAAGACATGCGGTGCAATTCCATGTCGTGCGTTATCACCCGTATCGAAAGGTCGGTCTGGTCTTGGTGTTGGCGTCGGCCTTCACCTAAGATGAACTATTAGCCCGACCTTCAGGGCACAGAACACTGCAGAGATGAGTTGGACGAGACTACTCAGCTATACGAGACCGAGACCAAGAGAGATCGTGGCCTGCGCGGACACTGGGCAATCACCGATACATCCAAGGTGAGGTGAACAAATCAATTACCCATTATTCTGACCTCTAAATACTATGTAAGTAGCTCAGCCAAGATCCATCCGCAATGCGACACGAAGGGTTCCCCGACGACACTGCCGTCCGAGCTGAGAGCTCTCTTGCTCGCCCCTGTGCCCTTGAAGAAACCGCCGACCGGTACTGTGTACCAAGCAGCAGCAGCCAATGGCCGGCCAAAACACCATTACAAACACTCTTCGCCGCAACAGCAGAAAAACTCGTCAAACGGCGCCCAGAGCTCCCTCCCACTTATTCCCAAACTGCGGTAGCCCTGTCGGCGCTCTAGAAAACTCTACCAAAGAGCCAAGCAACCAAGCCGAATCCATTCCACGCCGTCCCAACTCTTCCAGACTCCCATGTTCGCGGTCGGTGTCCGTGGTTCCCTCAACAAACCGACCGCGCCGGCGGGATCTATCTGACTGCGCTACCTTGCGCCGTCCGCAGTGGTTCCCGCTGCTAGCTCAGCCCGTCACCGGCGGAAAGGGGGGTGTGGTGTGTGAATGGCAAGCTCTTTTGAGGCTAAAGCCGCACGCAAGAGGATGTGAAGCTGCCCTCACCACCTCAGATAGCAGATATTGACTGATACACTAGATGCCATCTCGCATGCGAACCGCTGTCTCGTAGGGCCGATTCAGATAACGACATGTTCGCCATCCGCCCCTTGGCTCATTCCTGTCGACAAATTTTCGCTGGATTGCTTCTCTTCAGTATCCCCTGAGTTCGAAGTTTTCACACCTTACGCCACTCGCGCACGAGGCTCAGTCATGGCCTTTTTTGGTCCTAATAACGCATTGGTGCATGTCGGAATTTCACTGCCATGTGCCATAGTACCATCCCGCCTGTCCCGTCTCTCTCACCTCAGCGCACATCAAAACACCGCTGCAGAATTCAGTCCCTCGCTCTCAAAACAAACCCCTCCAAATTGTCATCTTTGCATGACTTTGGCCAGCCAAGCTGCCAATCGCATGCCCATTCCCTGCTAGCTTCAGGGCCCTTCGACCTCTCAGGCTCTCAATCAGGGCAGTCCCCTGGCCCATTCATTCCTCCCCCTGCCAAATCCAAGGGCCCAGGGGAGGGGAGGGGTGCCCTGATGGCGCAGCCGATCTGAGTCTCCCGGGCCCAACATCCGAACAACGGAACCTGGCGAGAGACACCGCTGAAGCCTGCCCCCTTCCCTCCTCTCACACCCTTTCTTCTCTCGCTCGCGCGTCTGAACCGCTGCTCCTGGTCGGGTCCCGAACCACCGGTGCGGCGGTAGCGAACAAGACAGCACAAATCTTGCCTTGCCTTGCCTTGCTTCCCGCCTGCGACCTGCTGCGGCGGGCGCGCCGCGATGGCGCTGCGAGACATGACGTAGCACCACCCACCCGTCTGTCCCGACACCCGCCAACCTGTTTTCACTTTTACCAGTCTCCGTCTCTGCGTCAGCGTCAAGACCCGAATCGAGCGTTTCGCGTAATCGGTTGTGACAGCGAAACACCGCCGTTCGGTTCTTCGGGGCACTAGGCAATAGAGGCTCTGCACGACGTGTCTCAGTGGACGACGACGTCGACGACGACACCGCAACAAACATGCTCAACGACGTAACACGACCCCCACTATCACATGAACGGGCGCGTTGTCAGAAACCATGCAGATGGTGATCCGACATTGAGTTCACTCTCTTGATGAAAATCACATTCGCTGCTTTGGCTACACTACGACGCCCCCCACCGCCTCTCCCTACCGGAAAGACGCCGGGGAACATACCCGCCGCCTGTCATCCCGCCGCGTCCCTGATGCGATCTTGACCGGACCACATTTCCATCATACCTTTGTCCAAGAGAAAGAAACGCGTAACGCTCGTATCCTCACCCACGATGTTTCTATCCTGAGCGAGGCAGTGAACAGCAGCGTCTCGTCCATCCCTATCCCCCCTATCCAAACATTGAACTACCCGCTGGCAACCGTCCATGCGCCCGCCGGTCGGTGCGGTGCGGTGCGGTGCACACTGCGGCCGTGTGTCGGAGCCATCAGTCAATGCCGCCACCAGCGACCTAAATTGCGCCCAATCTCATCCAAACGCCAATCCTCAAAGTTCCGTCGTCGCCCTCCCGTGCCGCCCGGGACACCGGAGCCGGACTCTTTTCTTTTAGAGTAGCAGGAGATTCTGACCAACCATCGCCCTCAGACCCGTCACGATTCTGACGGACTCATCTCGCACACGCCCCTCAGGGATGTCCCCTCTCCTCAACCTCTTCCCAAAACAGTTTCGAACTATTCGCCGGTCTCAAAAAAGGGCAGTTCTAGAACGCCGGTCTTCCTGAGCCTCAACTGTTAAAGTGGTTCCCCTCATCGCAGTCCCCATCGTCTCCAAAAGTTTCTCCAAAACTCCGCGGCGGCAGCCCGAGAAAGCTGAAGCAAAAACCACCATCCCGGAGATACCAGTAAGATCCTTTACCCGCCTACCCGTGCGAAAGAGCGAAAGAGCAAAAAACCCACCGAGGAGTGGATTTATCGACCGTTCCAGCTGGATGTCTCGCTCATCCGTGTGATGGACAAAAAAAAATATCACATTCTCTGGCGGCCGTGCCCCTCGTCCTCCCTTCAGCCCCTCGCTCACCCCTCGGCTTGCCCAACTAGGAAATCCCGAGCCTTCAAACTCCATAATTTCTCCCTCTCACATCCATCTCTCAGGTCACGATAGACGCGGGAACGCGCAGAACTCCACCATCACAATGGAGATTCACCACTTTCTAGGCTTTCTCGCCCACCACTTTTTCGCCCCCGGGGCCCCAATTCCCATCCATTCTTCTCGTCGTCCCAGTCTCCTCTCCGCTTCGCTGAAGTGTCAAAACATCCATTAAGCTGCATTCGGTACGGAGAGCCGAAGAGGATGCATATCGCCGGCTGCGACAGCCCATCCACAGCGAGGGAGGTCCCCTTCTCTCTCTCACTCAAGTGTAAAGAGGTGACACCACAAACGGATCCCATAGGGCTTCCAAGTTCCAACTGCCTCTTTCTCACATCGCAATTTAGGGAAGAGGAGAAAGACTGAGATGACTCTTTCTGCCTGTCCTCGTGATCGTGAATATTCTTTTCCAGCAGGAAGAGGATCCATCCAATATCAAAATCTCATACCGGCCATCCCGCCCCCAAGGGCTTGCGGCGCTCGTTCCCGCTCGCGCACTCCACCGCGCTCAGCCAAAGAAGGTGAAATGAACCACACACACACACACAAACTCGCACACCCTTTACTTTTTTTTTTTTTGAGATAAACCCTGCGCAGCTGCCAATCTCAGCCCGGTCGTGATGTGCGCATGGGATGTCCAAACCTTGTACAGGGGCAGTTTGAGGACATGGGAAGGGGTGGGTGAGAGCAACAGTGGACAGGGCCTGCGACTTTTGGGATGTGTGGACTCTTCTCTTTTCTTTTTCCCCCTTCTGTTCAGCCAAATTCCCACATACTCTTGTCATCGCAACATGTAAGAGGCGACGCGATAAAGATCCATTGAAGGCACCAAGAGGGTAAAGCTTCCCGCACAAAAGGCGCGAATTCCAAAAACCTTTGACAAGAAGGACGAATTGGCCAAAAATAAAAACAACGAGGATCTGTTCTCCCTCATCCAATCACTAAAACATCCCAAATCTCATATCTGCCACAGTCCGTCGAAACATCGTCGGTATCGGGGCCACATTGCGGTTTTCCACCTCCCATCCTCTGCCGTGCCCGTGCCGGGCAGGGGAGATCGCACCGCAAAGGCTTTCCCACGGAAGTTGCAGCCGGTCGAAGGAAGGTCTAGAACTCATTGTTTTCGGCTGTCTGATTCACGTCCGATGTTACTTGCTCCTCCACGGCCTTCTTTTATCGGCTTGTATTTTTTTTTTCTGCCCGACGTCTCGGGTTGGGATGGGAACAAGCTTCCCATGCATGACGCGCGCGCGGGAACACGGGTACGGTCGGGACGGATACCTATCTCTATCTTTCTGTCTGTCTATCTATCTGCCCTTTTTCGTGGAAATGCGCAGATCTCGCAGCCGAGGAGATGTGTGTTGCGTGTCACCTCCCGCTTTAAGCTTTCGAGCTGGCGCATTGGATGGCGTTCCCGTATTGGAAGTTTAAAATCTTGAAACGAGAAGGTTCGCGGCGTCTGGTGTTTCTCATGACGCGTGCTGTGAGATGAGATACGAGAGGTGATAGCTCAGCCAGCCGGAAGAATGTTCTGCTTGACGCCTCTAAACGGACCTTTTTCTGTGAAGATACTGACTCGTCTTCTTGACTTCGCGTTTTGGGGAGGCAAACGTCGCGCCGTTTGGTGCTGCATACCTTATTCATGTTCACATGTGAAAAAGAACCAATATCAAACATCGCGCGTCGAGTTCTTCGCGCATTTAGACACAGCGACCGTATCGATACCTACCTGAGGCCTACACGCCGAACATCACCACCCATTTGGCTCGCCCGATTACCTGACATCAGGCAAGCAAACGCATGCGACGGTGGCATCAGAAGCAATCCAGTCCGGACCAAGGAGGGAGGCTCACAAAGGTGTATCCGGACTGCGGTAGGTAGGTAGGTAGGTACAAAGTTACAGCTGCAAGCGCAAGGGTTCGGCGGTTATGCTTGTCCATCATGACACGTGGGCAGGCATCAAATCTGCCACCCACCACCCCCCCTACCCTCTCTCTCCCTGCCCTGCCCTGCC
This sequence comes from Colletotrichum theobromicola, assembly GCA_014705045.1. Classification (NCBI taxonomy): domain Eukaryota; kingdom Fungi; phylum Ascomycota; class Sordariomycetes; order Glomerellales; family Glomerellaceae; genus Colletotrichum; species Colletotrichum theobromicola. The sequence goes on along the minus strand of JABGLZ010000727.1, from coordinate 124,619 downwards.
CCTAACTCGGGTGATGGGAACCCCCACGCGGCCGGCCGCGGGATGTTGGCCGCGATCCCGGGCGGTTTTGGGTGCGCGGTCTCCACCGTGACTGATATTCAGAAACATTATGCTTTTACTTTCCTGGGATGGTTTTCTTTTTTTTGCTCGTTCGTTCGTCTTTCCTGCTCGTCGGCTTGAATGCAAGGGGGATAGATATTGTCCCATGACATCGTGAAGCTCATATTATAGCCCTCGTCGTGAAAGTTAGTTGGCTGCGACCAAGGGGAGCTTGTGTCATGGCAGGTTCCTCTTCTCATTTCTTTTCTGCGCCCATTGGCTGCTGCCGGCCCATCTCGTCCGGATACACCGGTCCAGTGTGGTGTTAACCACGGGGGGTGGCGTGCGTTGTGCTGAGAATCGGACAAAGATGAAGCCATCGTGAGAATTTTCGTGCCCCCCGGGCCCTCTTCCCTCACCCCTACGAAACTCTCTTCGGTGACCAGGGGGACGGGATGCAGAAAAGGAATGTGACAGGTCATGTTTCCGGGTCTGGGAAGGGGAGAAGAGGCTTTTACGGATACAGACGAGCGAAATGTTTGATGAGCGACAGGCAAGAGCCGCAAGGGGAGAAAAGAGAAAGGGAAAGAAAAAAACAAAACACTCGGATAGCTTCCATCGTGACAGGGCCCTCAGAGCGAGAGACTCTTTGGGCCCAATTTCCCATCGCAGCCCAACCTGACATGGTCCCCTTGCGCAAAGTCGGTAAGGCTTGGTTCTACGATGACTCTCTCATCTTTTGCAATTGCAAAGCCCCCCGTAGCTGCAGCGGGCAAAGCTGCTGGTGCGAGTTGCTTTTTAGATGGGTGTGCCCGCCCCAGTGCTGGGACGGGGCTACCATCGCTGGCGGGCTGGTTGACGAGTGGATCTGGTCGGGGAATTTCCCTTCATTTCGGCGGCCCCATCGAAGGTTTCTCCCGTGTGATCGGCGATAGGGAGGGTTTCTGGGAAAGGAGGCGCTGCGGGTGCGTGTGTGGTATTGTCGTGGTGACCATGTGAAAAGTGTGATGATATGTTTCTAAATTTGTTTGGGAGCTGAAAGTTGGCATCGTGAGGTTTGCTTCCAAGGTCGGAGATCCGGAGTGAGGTTGCCTTTGGGTGTGAGCGGACGGCGAAGGAGGCTGTGTTCGGTGAGTCGAAGGGAGTAAGTAGTGTGTGTGTAACCCTGTGATGGCGATGCTCAGCGGAGGCGAGACTAGAGTTGCGGCGGTGGCAGTGGCTTTATCAGGTTTGGTATGCAGAATGGGAGAAGAGGAATCTTGACGACGAAAGATGTTCAGGAGAGTGAAAGCTGATGAGGTGATGATAGGCAGCATAGCCCCCGGGCACCGCTGTCAGTGCTTTTGTGGAAATTGTTTAGCTCCACGTGAGCTATTGACCTGTTTCCCGTTGCAACTCGTATATGATCCCCTGATAGACTGTGATGTCTACTCGCGGTAGCGAGTGTATTTTAGGTGTATTCCGCGGGCGATGCGAGGTAATCACCATCGCTGGTACTCACAAACCTTGATCAACTAGGCATAGTTCCGAAACAACGAGTATGGTGTTGCTGGGGGAGTACGCATCCAGAAACCGTTGTGCCTCCGGCTGGTATTCAAGGTGAAGAAAGCATGGTCTATGTTAGTCTTGCTACTGTGAATTTCTGAACCTTTACTCTCCTGAAAAGGTGTCTCCTAACTACGGCGACATAGAGCATCTCCCTTTTTTCCGCCCACGTTTGAAGCCAGAGGGCCAAAGTAATGACGGGAATCCGGACGATGACATTGTCATGGTGAGTTTGTAAATGACAATTGACTGAACGTGAGTTCTGAGAAAGCTCATCAACCTTCAATCCAACACGGGTTTTCTAAACGGCAAATCGCACAGCTGACAGCAACTACGACCCTGGGCGAGTTTTGATTTGTACACAATAGCCAAGAGCAGTAACACTCTTCTCTACGTACATGGAGAACGATACAGTGAAGGCTTGCTCTGAGGGACTCATCTTTCACATGAGTAACGCGAGATAGCAATCAGAGAGCGCGTCGTTATGCTTACCCGGTGAGCAGTAAGCTTTCAAGCCTCTCGACGTGATCTGATCGGGTAGAGAGATTGTGGTTGATGGTCTGTCCTGTCTTCAATATTCTTTCTAGTTGAAGTAACTCACCGAGTTGACCTGTCGCTGGCCGTTCTCATATCCTTTAAGTCGCGAGGCGATGGATTAGCTTCGTGGGTTACCGGGTACACCGCCAATCCTATTCATGTATGAAAATACAAATGGCTCCGCCACCAAACATGCCCTTCCTTCTCTCACTTCGATCCCCAGAGAAACATCTCTCCTCTTCTAAACAGCTCGACCAGCGCGACGAGATCATGGAGAGACTTGGCGATACTACGGGGCCTTCGGGTCCCGCGCACACCCAAAGCTCGCCCCTCATGAGACTCCCAGCTCAGTTGCTGCGGCCAATCATCCGCGCGCTTGAGTAACACGAAAGGTTTCTCTTTTCCCACACCTGCGGACGCGCAAAGAAGTTCATTGGATTAAGTAAGAAGGACTGAAACAAACTCTTTCCGTTGACAGTACCACGTCGCCGACGCACCAACAGGACACGTTTCCTCCTCTCCAAATTCACGTGGATAATGCCGAACTACCTTGCTCGGCTTGATGGCCCTGTACTAAAATTCACAAAATCGAGACCTACTGACCATACCCGTACGATGAGCTCCTTTCCCACTCGGGGAAGCTATAGTCATTCGGAAAACGCTTTCGGTCGTCCTCGTTCACAAACGCAGATGGCACTCGAGCTCACAAGGCTGAAAGATAAGACTTCGGCTCCTCTTAATCAAAAGTACCTCAGCGAGCTGCTGAAGACCTCGGGGGAAACTCTTCGAAATATCTAAAATAATATCCACGACAAAGAAGTGAAGGATCACTGCAAATACTGCCTAATCGACTATACACTCGTTACCAGCGATGGCAGCTTCATCGTGGAGTCATGGCAGAGCTTGGGACGCTAACGACCGTCCTCAAGATGCGCTGGCAACAGGGTAACTGTACATGTCACCACGAAGTGGTACTGCGCTGATGAGTGGCGAGCTTGTAAATCACCAGCCTGGTAGCGTACGGGATGCGCACATGAGTAGGGAATTATAGAAAGACAATACTATCAAAAGTTGAGTCTGTTGTGACGGCAAAGCCATTATATACAGGTTCAGGAGATGAGGTTGGTTGAAGATGATATATCAATACGTAAGAAGAGGACGACGAGCTATCTTCAACTGCTTCCATACTTCAGTTGACGATGGATAGTGTTTCTGGGGCCTGTTCAATACTTTACGCATATTGAGTACATCAAAGCTTAGTGGTCAAAGTGTGAGAGAAGCGACTGTGTAGTTCTGCGGCTTGAGTAAATAAGGGAACAAGAGAGTCAACTGAATTGAATTATATCAAAATAATAGCCGTTGGGGCGCACAATAGTAAACTTGGTCCTGTAGGGCTGAAATGAGACTCTCATCACGGCATTAGATCTCAAGACTATGGGTCGCACAGAAGCTGCAGCTGGAGACCCGATCTGAAGTTGTGATAGGTGCGCCAAATGAGGTAACGATGCCGAAGTGCCTTCCATTGGTGGACACATTCAGATCTCAATGAAGTACTCACTCATGCCTAACTCGATCGAACATAGATACGTCTACCTGAGTTGACTTGGGCATTGACACTGAATTGTCAATATCACGCGCGTACTATCAATAGATGCGTTAGTTTGACTCCCCACTTTCTCCCTAAGTAGATGCGAAAATATCGACGAGAAGACGATCTCCCGGCGTTTCATAAATTTGCCACCCGTGAAGAGATGTGATTGCCAAAGGTGTCCAAGTTCAAGTCTCCACTTCACTGTGATTGCTCATACATGCAGCTGTCTTACGCATTGTACTTGATTTCGCAAATGCCTTACAGCTGCCAAGTCAGAGCCTTGTCCAAATGAGGATAAACCCAAGTCCACCAACAACTCTAGCCAAGACAGGCAATCCGGGAATAAATGTCTCAGTTGACACATTTGCATGCATATCACAGTGATCAGTCTCTAAACAGGCTTTATACCCATTTTTGCCGCCGCCCAGAGTCCAAGTTCTGTTTGCTATTTTGCCATTATTTACCGTCGATTGCGACTTGTTGGCTGCTTGGGGAAAGGGTCGGACCGTTTGGTTGCATTGCATGTGGCTCAACGGCTTTGTGTAACCGGACAAAACGCAGTAAGCTGACGAACTGAGGACCGTTTCCGTTGTAATCCGCCTTATTTGATTGGGTCTGAAAGGTTTCGAGAACGTGAAAGGGTGCGAAGGAGCTGCATGTAGAGGCAGGGTTGGGCATATATTGGATGCGTGTGACAACTTTAGTCGTTCCGAACCCCTGACGAAATCAAGAGTAGATATTGCTTGCGCATGAAGTTAGTGATAGCCCAGCCTCGTATGGAAGACTCTGTGTTGTGATGCAGTGGTATTCTTGCCGATCACTCAAGGCGACTTCCCTTGGTTGGACTCGAGCCTCGTCTGCCGAGAAATGGTGCGTTGCGGATCAGTCTTGATTTGTCCAGGAGCATCGGAGGGTTGGCCCTATTTAGACTGTGAGGGGTTGAATGTTATCGGTATGCATCCCGAAGGTCGGCCATATAACAGTGCATTGCCCGTAGATTATGCCTTTGGTTAACCTGAACTGGGCAATCGAGCCTTCGTGTCTTCAACCTAGTGTCCTGCAACTAACCATGGCCGGGCTTTCATCATTCGCCCTCGGCGCCGGAGCTGTCTTCTTGTTCTTCCTTCTCATCCGAAAAGTCTTGAAGGCAGGCAGAGCCAGTCATCATGCCCCACTACCTCCGGGTCCAAAGGGGCTCCCCATCGTAGGAAACCTCTTGGACCTGCCCAAGCCTGGAGACTTCGAGGCAAAACATTGGGTTAAACACAAAGATATCTACGGTCCGTCATGCTGCCTCTGGCTTTTCCAAGATCTTTACCGTTGTCTGACTGTGGTTGCGCTACACAGGGCCCATCAGCTCGATTACAGTGCTCGGCCAAACGATGGTGATCATCAATGATGCCAGCATCGCTTTGGAACTGTTGGAAAAGCGATCAGTGAAGCACTCGTCGAGACCGTCCCTGCTGTTCGGCGGTGATATGTGAGGCTGCGCTTTCAACATGATGACTGCATGTGCAGAACGCTAACAAGAGCACAGGGTTGGCTGGGGACACAGTCTTGGGCTTGCTCGGTACGGCGATGTCTTTCGCAAACATCGCAAGAACATAGCAATGACCATTGGCTCGACCGTGACTGCGGCCCAGTACCAGGATCTGCAGGAGGGAGAGGCTGGTCATTTCTTACTGCACGTCTTGAACAATCCCCAAGGTCTCTTTGGACACATCAGAAAGTGAGTCGCTCATCGGCACTAATCCGAGTCTATATGAACACGCTAACAAGCCAAAAAGGGAGGCTGCGTCAGTGATTCTCAAGATGCTCTACGGGTATAATGTAGATCAGTTCAAAGATGATCGTCTTGTAGAGGCGATTGAGAAAGCGATGATCGAGTTTGGTCAGGCTTCCGTCCCTGGTACCTTTATGGTTGATATCTTCCCTTGGCGTAAGCAAATCAGATATCAACAAAAGATATAGGGCATGACTGACGGAGTCTAGTGCGTTATCTCCCAGAGTGGTTCCCCGGAACTGGATGGAAGAAGACTGCCAAAGAATGGCGCGAAGACCTGAGGGTCACTGTTGAGAAGCCATTTGCTTTTACCAAGCAACAGATGGCCTCGGGACGAGACACCTCGTCAATCACCTGCAGCCTGCTTGGCGGGGAGCACGATCGATCGCCCGAAGACGATTACCACGCGAAATGGACGGCGCTATCTCTCTACGCGGGAGGATCCGACACCGTAAGCTCCCGAATCCATGACGCGCGAAGCGCTTAGTCGCTAGTTCCCGAGTCTCTTGCTAATTAGTTGTAGACGGTCTCTACAATTGCATGCTTTTTCCTTGCTATGTCTCTTTACCCCGAGGTGCAGCGGAAAGCTCAAGCCGAGATCGATCAGGTCGTTGGGCAAGACCGCTTGCCCACCTTCTCTGACCGTCCGAACCTACCGTACATCGAGGCCCTTGTAATGGAGCTTCTTCGTTGGCAGGTTGTTGTGCCTATGTCCATCCCTCATATGTCGTCGGAAGAAGACACCATCAATGGGTATTATATACCCAAGGACTCGGTGATCCTGCCAAACATATGGTAAGTGCCCTCCTTCTATAGGTCTTAGTTTGAAGAGAATCGCAACTTGCGAGACTGACGTGCGAATCTCTCGCGACAGGTATTTCACTCATGATCCTAAGTTGTACCACTCACCTATGGAGTTCAAGCCCGAGCGCTTCATTTCCATCAAAGGCAGCACACCGGAGACAGACCCTAACAGATTTGCGTTTGGCTTTGGACGCCGCATCTGTCCTGGCCGTGTCCTCGCTGACAACGCCTTGTATATCACAATTGTCCAGGCGCTTTCGGCGCTGGAGATCAAGAAGGCCGTAGTTGATGGCCAGGTGGTCGAGCCAAAGATCAGTCTCTTGGGTGGGATTGTCAGTCACCCAGAGCCCTTCGAGACATCAGTCAAACCGCGTTCAGCGAAGCATGAAGAGCTCATAAGGGCGGTTGAGAAGACTTACCCATGGGAGAGAAGCGATCAAGGAACGCTGGAGAAGATGGATGTCTAGGGGGGTCTCCCTTTGGGTTGCTGTTTGTATTGAGACCACATGTCTGCTGTCACATGTAGTATTGCAGGAGTCAGTAAGCGCCGTGTTTCGTTGGGGCTCGCTATATAAGAAACCCACACAAAGAAAAGACATTCAAGCTATGACTGCATAATCAGACATGACACCATTATCGCCCATTGTCAATCAATATTACCGGTTCACAGAAATCTAAGGAGCAGTGTTACAGTTATACTGATCGAAAGTGAACTTTTGTGCCACTTGTCGTTGTCAGTTGGCTTCAGTCGGTCTCCATGGGTTCAAGATATCCTGGGCGATTCTTTGTCTTCAAAATGCCTTCCCCAGGTTTCGAATCCATAACGGGAAACGGTGGGCGTGCCTTGTTTCGTGCATTTCTTCTTCCGTAGCTTTCAGAGACGGGATCCTTCTTAGCCTCTTCTACAGCTTCCTACATGAAATTGTTTACTTTGCCAAATGGCCTGTTTCAATTTGGTCATGATCTAAGCACCAAAAGCTTTCAAATCCTACTCTTGATACGTGTCGCAATATTTTTGAGCCTCACCATCCGTAGATCGGTACTTTAGTTAACCTAGACGTTCTTTGTAGTGAGTCGCGGGAAACTTCTATGAGGCCCTCGGGCATACTCGGAGTAAGTAACTAGGGTGTATCTAGCGTAATCACTGTAAACAAATCCGATATAATGATATCGACGGAGACTCTACCTTCTTACCCACATCTCAGAATATTTAGTTGTTCGCCTGATCAGAGCGTATTGACGACTTAAGTCTCCTCATAGGCAGCACTTTCCTCGACCGTGATGGAAAAGCCAAACCTGTTTAAACATGTCACCCAAAACCGAAGATGCTAATCCACCCATGAGCTATCGGCTTCTATCCTTCGCGGGGTGGCTCGAGGCTGCAGTCTTTCTCTACGGCGAAGCCTCGTGCCGACTTTCGTATCCCCTGAGGTCCTGTCAACCTTTATTAGGCTTATTCTGGTTTGATTCATTGTGGATGCGAGTCAAATCATCATTGAGATCAAATGCATGCCTCACCAACGCTGTACCTGCAGCTCTGCCGTGATGATAAGATTCGGCATCAGCGCCATATATTCGCTCGTCACAGACGGGTCGACAACCGACAACCACCGCATATTTTGGGTCTTGAGTGGGCTCTACATCGGCCTGCTGCTCGGAAAGACAGCGGGGTTTTACCGCTTCTGCGCTGGCTTCACGGACAAATCAGCTTCTTCAAGAGCCGAGTCTGAGATGGAGCGGTTTACTAAGCGGTGAGAGTCACGAAGGGATGTTAACTGGCTTGGGGTACGGCAGCAACATGATTGGGAATCTTATACTTGGCCGCTCGCCAGAATGATTGTGATACGGACGGGCTTTTCGTGTGACGTGCAGAAGATGAAGTTTTGGTAGAGAAAGGATAATACGGCAAATTTCACGCACATTCGCGTTGTGGTTTTGAATTCTTGAGAAAGCAAAACTATTTGTCCCACAGATGCGGACATAGAGTGTCCATCTGGGAAAAAGCACGTTCGTCGATATATCGTCAGCTACGGAGTGGAAAATTGGAATGTCGCTTGATATAATTATGTTTCTACCAGGACGGTGTCTAAAATGCGTAAAGCTATCTGAATTCTTAATACGCCGTTGCTTTTATGAATGGGGCTATCATTTCTTGGATTTTGCAGACATTCTAGTCTACTAGGTAGATTTCGCGTACCCTTTAAACACCCTTGGGGCCAACGTAGCTGATAGTAATTAAATAACAGTATGAATTTTGGAAGTCGAAAAGTGATGGAGAAGCTGTTTTAGTCATACATTTAGCCATCAGAACACCAGAAGTCATTGGTGAGGTGTGTAATAAGACTGTATCGAGCCGTTCGTGAAGCGCCGTCTCATTAGTACGAGGTCAATAAACATGACAGTCACTCTGAGTCTTCCTCTCGTCCCAAATACAAAGGCAGCTAAATCTCCAACCAAACAAAGCACCAACTTATACATCACTGCGGAATTCGGAATCAGCTTGAACGGTGACAACATGCCTATACCTCGGAAGACGCGTCCTCCGCACCCGCTCGTCCGAACCCGGGCCGTCAGACCACCGCCGCGCGCATCACACATCCGAGGGGAGCGGCTTCAGAGGGCAAGACACCGCATCCGTCGGAAAGGATTCCCAAACCGGATGCGACTCTGCCTTCCCGCATTCCCGCCATTCCATCCCGCATCCCACCGTTGGCTTCCTTACTGGCTTCGACAAGGGGCGGACGGGGGTGATGTGGTATCGTGCATCCTGCATAAAGACCCTTACCGAAGCAATACTTCAGTGCAAGGCACGTAATGTCCTCGCGTCTTGAGCGTGGATCCACGTCTTGTCTGCGAGGAAGGCTTGGGCTCTATTGTCTAGTTGATGTGAGTATCAACATAGCTGCTATCAACGTAACCGTCTCATCGTGTCGAACCATTGGTAAATAATCCAACTGTAGCGTTGTGACCTCACGGAAGATATGTTCACAACCACAATCTGGATCCAAAAGTCGATCCTAACCAGACCCCTGGAATTCATAAAAGCCGTGGAGGAAGGCATCTTCCTCGCAGCTGCGCCGCCCACCCAGAACCCCAAAATCTCCTCACGAGTTCCGCCCCCTGCGCCATCCACATCCACAAGCAATGAGAAAGAATCCGCCAACATCAAAAACAGGTACTGTAGTCCGAGTCTCGAAGGAGCAACAAGAACCACAAATCAAAATCATCGCCAAGTCCCAAGCCCTCGGGTTCGGTCTCTGTCCGAAACGTGCCCTTCATCCCACCAGGTTTTCTGCTTACTATGTACCCCACGATGGGAAAATACCAAGAGCGCGGTCTTCTCCCCGCGCAACCTCTCCTCCGCACTCACCTCCACACAAGCAAAGGCCTTTTTGTTTTTTTTGTGCGCGGTCTGGATTCGATGGGGGTGTTTAGGCCCCGCAGGTTTGCATACCTTACGGGGCAAGACCGCTCGACGACGATGGGCGGCGGCGGGGCGGACTGCGGACCCATTGAAAAAACATTTCCAACGCCAAAGCTAGCACCTTAGGGGGGCGCTTAAACAGGGCCTCCCGTCCCCATCACATGTCCCGCCCATCGTACGAGTATTATCTCAAGAGGAGGAGACCCGCGCAGCGACACGTCTCGTCCACCCGCGGTCTTGGAATTGGGAAAAACCTGTTGAAATGCATGCAGGGCACAGCACAGCACAGCAGAGAGCGGGTTACTCCATACATGAAAGAAACCCTCCCCGGATTGTAGATCTCGGGGCAAGGGAACTTTGACATGAATAATCTCAGATTCCCCACGCCGCCCCATTCTGGGGAAAACAAGGTACTAATTGTCGCGGAAGTGGTAATGTGCTGGGCTGCGATGGTATGACTTCGTTGCTGGCCACCTTCGAGCCACCCGTAGAGCGTTCTCCAGCGGCCGTGATTAAGTCGTGTTTTGTCCGAGTAATTCGACGTGTAAAAACATCTCGTCAAACTCTTATATCCCGATTCCCGTGAGCTGTGAAAGAACGCCGCACCGATGACCCCTGTAGCCATGGCGTGGTCAATCTTGATATTCTCAATTCGAGCTAGAAGGGCGCCCGCGGGATGTGGGTAGTGCCAAATGATTGCAACTCATTGGCCCAATCAACCATTGAAAATTTTTGTTTGCATGCCAAGGCCAATATTTGTTGAACAGACGAGCGAAGTCGACTGCTCACGAGATTCGTGCGCAGTTGGCGAGCAGCGGCGCATGTACCTTTGTGAGTAGCCGACCGCCGGTTACTGGGGTTGTCTGCATCCGGTGGAGAAGAGCGTTGAAGGTTTGGGCAAAGTGGGCATCGCGATGAGCCACCAAGACACCAGGAAGTCCGATGACTAAGATCCCGAGAGTCAAGACTTCGTAGTGCTCGTGCTACCATCACCAAGCTTCATGCCAAGCACTGGGCAAGGCATCGGCGCGACCAGTAAAAGCTTGTTCGAGTAGCGTTGTGCAACATCACCTGCTATGATAATCACCAGATGCGTAGATGGTAAGATATGTGGTATCAAAACAATTTTATATTCGTTCAAATAGATCATTCAGACTTCATCGCGCTGTTCCATGGGGTATTGTGCGGCATCCAGCCGGCGAAGGCCTTCTCGCCTTCCCTTGCCGTTTTCCAAAAAACCAAAATTCATATGCTCTGTATATATCTTGACATGCTTTTCAGTCGCCGATCCCGGCAGCGACATTTAAGCCTCCTCTTTGCGGACGTTCTCGACGTTGTCAGCGTGGATGCTGCCCTTCTCCTCATCGTGCTCGTCAATGATCTTCTTCTCCGCGATCTCGTTCTGGACACCGGCGACGGCGTGCTCGAAGCTGCGGCCACGGCGCTCGGGACCGAACATGGTGGTGAAGACAATGCCGAGGGCGATGATGGCCGTGGCAATACCCATGACGGGACCGTAGGCCTCCACCTTGTCACCGGAGGGTGCGGTGACGAAGGTGCTCTCGGCGATGGCGTTGACGATCTGCGCAGAAGGAGACGAGATCATGTTACCGAGCTGGTAGGTGATACCGGGGAAGGAAGAACGGAAGGCGGGGGGAGAAAGCTCGTTGAGGTGGATGGGAATGACACCCCAGGCACCCTGGACGAAGAACTGCATGAAGAAACCGCTGGCGCTGAGGCTGCGCTCCCCGATGGGGAGGATCCAGGCGGGAATGAGGCAGGCAGAGATGAGAGCGGAGACGATGATGGCGCGGCGGCGACCGAAGAACTGGGACAGGTAACCGATGATAGTACCACCAACGCAAGCACCAGCCTTCATAAGAATGGAGGCACGGGAGGCACCATCGTTGGCCATCTCCTTCTGAGCAATCATGAAGGTGGTGTACGAGTCTTGAGAAGTGTGGGAGTAGTAGTTGAACCAAGTCATGAGGATGATGCAGTAGACGCACATCTTCCACTCCTGGGCCAACATCTTCTTGGTCTCCCTCCAGAAGGCGCCAGCAGAGGCATCCTTCTTGCCAGCGGCCTTGGCCTCAAGGAATTGTTGGGACTCGGGGAAGGCAACACGGACGAGACCGACGGCGATGGAGATACCGGCGGCGATCCAGAAGACGGTCTTCCAGGTGTCGGTGCCACCACCGACGCCAAGGTTGGCGCAGGCAGCGAGAACGTAGCCGAAGGAGTAACCCTGCTGGAGGATACCAGACATGAGACCACGAGCGTTGGAGCTGCGAGCTTATTAGCAAGATGTCAGTGAGTAGGTGGAATTGAGTTTAACGTACGGGCAGTGCTCAAGCGCCATGGCGATGGCGTTTCCGTAGACACCTCCCATGAAGAGACCGAACAAGCTGCGGACTGCCAGGAACTGCTGGAAGGTTGTGCTGTAGATGGTGGCGATCTGGAGAACACCGAGGATGATCATGTTCAGCACCATGGGCCACTTGCGACCCCACTTGTCACCAGCGAGACCGAAGAATGCAGCGCCGACGGATCGCAGGAGGAGGGTGAGTGTGATGGCGGTGGTGATGTCCGTCTTTGATCGGTCGTAGTACTTGGCCAGCTTGGTGGTCTGAATAGACAGGGCGTGGAAGTCGAAGGCATCGGCGGTCCAGGCACAGAAACCGCAGACGAAGAAGAGCCAGTCGCGAGCGCTGAGCTGGGCCATCAAGCTGATGGGGTTCTTGATGGGATCGGGGCTGACCCATTCCGTGGTAGTCTCGCCATCGGGGGCGACGACAACAGTGCGCTGCTTCCAGATGAACAGATCCTTCCACGACTGCTTGGCCGTAGCGAGGACACCCTTGGCGACGGGGTCGGCGGGCTCAGCGTTGGACATGGCTGATATGTCTGGATGTTGCTCGAGCCTGTGGTTTTCTGTTGTATGTGGAACGATGAAAGAGAAGACTGTAGAGACAAGGAGAAGATGAGGAGGAGGCTGTGGCACGACTGACTGAGTTCAATAAGTTGAGATGAGGGGGACAAGCCATCGTTCTATATACTTTGAGGCATGCTCGCTGGCGCCCTGCTTGAAGGCTGGGGGCCTCGACGAATCACCAGACCATCCATTGAGTCGGTGCCAAGAGTTCATCAGACATGGGGATGGTGGATAGAGGTTTCGAGGGGAAAGCTAGGGACAAGACAAAGAATGCCCAATGTTGAGGGTCAAGATGACTGGGATGGCACCGACTCGAGCACGGTTTCGAGAGCGATCATCTCCCATGATGGAACGGTGCAGTACAGCGTGATAGTACTGCAGACAGGCTGGCCAATGGGGGAGACAGTGTCTTTCGTGAATGCGTGGGGAGGTCGGAGCTGACGATGCGGGGTCGGGGGAAGGGAGTGAGGAGAAGCGCCGGGAGGATGTGAGGGGATGCTGTTGGAGGTGTGTGGGAGAACGAGATGCATCTCTTAGTGCGAGCTTAAAGCCTTGGCGTCTTCGAAGCACGAGGGAGACGGAGGTACACGACAGGGGTTCTGAGGAAGAGGTAGGGGAGGCCGGTAGTGTTGGAGCTAGGGATCATGATGGTTTACGAGACGGTGGCGTCCCGGCTTGGGGATATTGCATACGACAGCGCGCGAAAGAACACCTTGACGGCATTCCACGCGTGCGGGAGCCGGGCTTCCTTCCGGCACCTGGCGGATCAGCTCATGGGCTTTGAAGTGCGAACCAAGGTCCTAGAAGGACGCCGTTTGTTTGCACAACTGCACATGTAGACGTTCACAGTAACACACAGGTGACTGACTCTTCTCCCGTTGGGGCAAGGTGAGATGCGATGACAGCCGAGACGGGGTCGAATGCAGCGCAAAGTCCACTAGGAATCGCCGTCCAAGCACCCTATCTGCTGCAGCCTCCTTTCGATATCTTTGATTGCTGGACCTCAATCTGCGCTGGCGACAGACATGATGACGGCGTGGTTGTACAACGTGCCACACGTGGTTCTCTGCGTGGGCGGTTTGTTTCGGGCTGCGTGCATAGCGGCAGGCAACGAGTCCTAGAATCGGCCTAGAATAGGAAGTCTTGATACAGAGGACGCCGTCGCGATGTCGAAAAAGGGTTGGATTGCGTAGCGGTATGGTATCTTGAGCGTAAGAGTCGTGTAAGAAACGGATGGGGTTGGGTGAGGCCAAGAGGTGCGACTGGGACGCTGAGAATAGCAACGGGGTAGCGGCGACGGCGACCAAAACAGCGTAGCATGGCGGCGACGGAGATAAGAGCCAGGTGGAAAAGAAACGCCAGGGGAGAAAAGGAAAAAAACCAATGTCGAGGGTCGAAACGTAAAAAAAAAGTTTGCGCCGCACAAAGTCGTAGAGAAAAGTCTTGGCCGTCTGTGTTTTGGGTCTGGTTAGTTTGGCCGGTGGAGAGGTGGATGGAAACGTGGACGAGGAGGAAAAAAATGAGGGTCATGTTGCATCACGACGAATCCTTCTGTTGGTGGAAGGAGGGTACAACCAGTCAGTCATTGCCTGTTGTGCAAATGGGCAGGAACAATGGTGATGGAGGGGCAGGTACGTACATGCTTCTTTCCTGCGTTGGTGAGGGAAGGACCGATCAAGATGAGAAGGAAGGCATTACCTTCCTCACCTTGGATGCAGCTAGGAGGGATCACGCCTGCCCTTCTTCCCTTTTTTCCCTTGCCTTCCTTTGAGCTTCTGGAAGGATAGCCAGGGAGGCGGCAAATGGAAAGAGCAGCGGCTGCTTCGATCCTGCCGCCCCCATCGTCCATTCCGTTTGTCTGCGCGGTCCAAGTCAATTGCTTCGAGAGAGGTGGGTGGCATCTCGAGTGGTCATTCTCCCTCCCAAGGTAAGGAATCCTCCGTAGCGCACCGTCGAATGCCAGCAAAGTGCAGGGATGGCATCGTCCTCCAACGTAGGCCAAGACACGACGGACAGCGACTCTGCCAAGAAAGTGCTTGTATCTTTCTCGGCAAGCCATCCCGTTACGCCAAGTTGCTCGGCGCTGCGAGCAAAGTCGCCGCACTCTTGACGACGTCGACGTCGATTGAAAGCCATCGCGTGAAGTTGAAATTTCATCACGAAAGGAACACCAAGTTGATGGCAGCGTCGTTTCGCGCGCTTCCAATCGAGCGGTTCGCGAGATCAAACGAACTGCTTTGACAAGTTTGACAGCCGATCCCCCTCCTCCTCCACGGGGTAAACGGGGTCGTCGGCGCTAGTGCTCCATGTGTCCACCGTAAAAGAAAGGAACAGAGGATATCGGGGAATTAAGCTTAACGCTGGTTGTGGCCTGATACTAACAGCTAGGCTGCCCGAGTTGGTGGCCTTCTGCTAGCGGAGGGCCACTAGCACTGCGAGAGTCTGCACGTCTTGGCCAATGACGGAGCTGCTTTGGGTATCAAAATCGCGCACTGTCGCAGATGTCAGTGGTCAGTGGATGGATTATCGATGGATCATCAACGGACCAATTCCCCAGAGCTCCCACTTGCCCTCTCGTTTACCTGCTGGTTGGGGCCCCGAGGTTCGTCAGGTGAGGCACGGCCGTGCGTGCATTTTGCTGGGAAGAAGAAGTCGCAATTGGCACCAAAAAGAGTGGGAAAATGGTGCACTTCGCTGGCTGGTGTGCCTTCCGTCGGAACCCAGGCCCACCCCCACTGGCACTTCCCGTCCATTGGGGGACGCTTTCCTCCGTTTGGCCAACCACCGTCTCGTGCCCGTCGCACCGTCCCTGCCTGCTGCACTTTCCCCAGGCCACCGTGCTGCCTTCCCTTCTTCCTTCTTGCTGCAAAATGCCTGCGAAATGTGAGAAAACGCAGGAAAGTCTGGCCAGCTGGTGGATCCTTCTCAGTCGGGCGCAACACCGACGCCGGCTCGTCTCCACTTCTCGTCGTCGACTCTCGGGCATCTTCCGGTTCTTTTTCTGCCATTGGCGCATTTTCCCCGTACTCTTGCGACCCTCCACGTCCACTCTCCTCCACCATCAACCGACCGTAATCCGCTGTCATCCAAACGCCGTCCATCACTCATTCGCTTCCCCGTGCGCGCCCACGAGGGGCCCCCCGTTCGCCATTCTTGCCGTTCGTCCCACGGACCGCTGGTCCAGTTCATCATCCACTAGAATTTGAGTCATGCTGGGTCACCGTGGCTACCTTACCGGAAGCTACAATCCACGTACTCCCCGTCCTCGACTTGACCGCACTGGGAAGACCGCCCCGATGCCTCGACATTTGCCAAGACGCGATCCTCCATCATCCATGGCTGATGGCTAGGTTTGTGGTCACTTGTACCAGAAAAAAAAGTCCCTCGAAGCTGACCAATTGTCAGTTTGTCTCGTCTAGAACTGATAGGCTAATGTACAGTAATACTCAGATGCAGATGCAACTTGCCCGGCACTTGGTCTCTCCGAGGTGACGGAACCACTCATGGTTCACCAACAATTGCTACCATGCCTCCATCCAGCCTGCCATCAATCTCGTCTCGCCTCGACTTGCTCTCCTCGCGCTCTTCACCCTGGACTCGCCTCTGCAGCCGGACGCCCATCATTACTACATCGCCTCGGTCGCCCGCATCTTCCTCCACGGTTTCCCCATTTCCATCTCCGTCTCCCCGCCTCTCCAACGCGTCGTCTCCTCTTCAACCCCAAACCCCGATTCTGCTTCCTCTGGAGTCTGCGGAGAAGAACGGGTCCATCCTCCTCGCCAAACCGGGTCCTTTTCGCGGCCTCACCACCAGCCTGGCCCTGCCGTCGTCCACCTCCCAGCGCCGTCGCATCGCCCCACTTCAACCACCACCCACCACTCAACACCACACACGAGAGACCCTTGCTTCGACCGCCCAAAACATCTGCAGGCGCATCTCCCGGTTGTTTCGAGATCCCCTTCCAGCTGTCTAGTGCATCCGTAGTTGGCGTCCTTTGCAAGTCCGGCAAGCTGCCGCGGGCACCACCCTAGCATTCTGCGTGCCTCTGACCTACGCAGTACTGAGGTTTACCAAATTCAGGCTTCACCAACACGAGATGGGATATGTACTCCGAGGTCCAGATTTTCGACTTGAAAATCGCCAAAATGCTACCGAACACTTCAGACTAAACAGCGGTGAGCCTCATCTCAGGTCCGGATGTCGCCCACGTGCTGGTAAGCAGCCATCGGCATCACAATTGCCTTCGACACTGCATCAGTCGCGATAAGATGCGGTAGCACCCAGCCAATCGGTCCATATCAGCGACTTCCAGCCACCGAGACATGGCGTTTGCACATCCCAGCCTACCGCTTCAAGCCGACCGCAAGCCCCGGCTGTCGTCTCACTGTCATCCCAATTGAAAAGCCGCTAGAATTCATACTAGGACATGAGGCGCTTCTAGAAGACCACATGCTCATGATACCGCATTCCATTCTGGCCTGGCCAGTAGGTTTGTCTCATCTATGGAGTCAACTTTGTGACATTGTCGTGTACCTTTCGAGGCCATCACTCTAGGGTCGTTATCTCTCGTTTCGAACCGGGTCGCGCATGGGAGAACAGCTGGCCTGTGATACGCTGTCCGTGCTGGGTGCGACGCTGGGAATAGCATGCGACAAAACAACTCGGACTCTCTCGATGTTTCCGAAATATTTTCAGGGTCCGTCTCAAATCCTAGAACATTTGCTAAGATTAGATGACAACAGCAAACAATTGGAATTCTGGGTAATCGCCTCAGTTTCGCATCAGATCTACAAGCGCTGGACACTCGCCCACTGAACCCCCAACTCTGCCCAGCCTTTCTCAGCAACTGAAGCTCAGATGCAAGAAACGCCAAGGCCCCGAACCCATATTTCTCCTTCCTTGGCTTCCTTCCTCACATCAACTTCGCAACAAAACGGTTGCCTCCTGCTTGGCATCAGATTCGACAGCAACATTTACGATAATAGCTCATGCGCTACGAGAAGGAATAAGCGCCGTGCCATGAGTCGCGCCGTCGACGAGAAACGAGGGGAAGTTTGGACTTGGCTTACGCACCATCTCCGCGCCTCAATAGCTTGTTTGTCTAGCTTCGGTCGACTCGCCCCCGAGCGACACCCACCTTCTTCAGCCGCCCGCCTACCGTGCGCCCGCCCGCCGGTCGGTCTTGCCCCCGGAGCCCGTCTATCATCCCGGATCATATTCGTGCCCCAGATTAATCAAGGTCATGATTCCTTCGTACATGTTTGCCCAGACAAGCCACCGGTTATGAGAGCCATCACGAAGGCGGGGGTGCTAATGGATCGAAGATTCGGTGCGGGGTGCTCGGGTCTTCACTTATACTCGTGCAGATCCGGGGATCTACGGAGATTGCACTCTTCCTCTCCTTCTTGGCCCTTCGCGATACATCACCAGCATTGCTCCAACTTCCAGCAAACCTCATACCTATCCACGCTCAGTCCCGTATCAAGCCAATATCCCCGTGTGGTAAGCGCGAGACGAGAATAAGTAGGCACTATTAGATCTTGGCTACGGAATTCTTGTCTTGGCATCTTACGATATTGATGGCAACTGTGGCTGTGCTCATTACGAGCGACTCGAACGACTCCGGAGCCCTCTCACATTTATCCCCTCCTGTGAATGCTATGCGTATGTTTGCATGATATATTGATTGACCAGCGCGGCTCCTCTTGTATTTTGTGGAGTGGTCTATACACCAGAACTCTCAAAAGAGGAATAGACCGTATTGATATCAGCTGGGGATCGAACCCATGGGCATACTTTCGACGTGGTTATCTCCTTGGTGACTCAACGAGACCAAGTGTCACGCATGATAGCCCATAATAGACGGAGCTCTTGCCTAATGAGAAGAAAACAGAGCTGGATATTGCCGTGAGAGCGTTTGTTCGCGAGACCTCGATTAAAGGGGTTATTAACTTGCGGAAACTCTCCGGTGTATCTTGGTCAGCCAGATTGGCGTCGTCTTGCCACTATCTTCTTTCCCTCTGGCTATGGGGCTTGTGAGGGCCATTGAAATTGCGGGGGCTCTTCTAGCGGGGAGTAGTCTTTTAAGCTATGAGAGCCCTGGTGGCGGCAAGGACTTCCTAGGAGAGCCTCTTCTGGTCTCCTTCTGATTGTGTAAAGCGTCCTCATCTCGCCAGGGTGCCTAGAGAGTCAGAGATGCCATGAGCCCTAGGGCTGCTGTAGGGGTCTCGTGGAGGAGACACCTTCTCTAATCCGATAGTTGAGTTTGCCCAGTAATCTGTTGTCTCGGTCACTTGCTCGTAGTGACTTTGATGGTTTGGGCATTGGTTGTCCGATGCTTTGACTCTACACCTCACACTAGATATCCGGAATAAGCTTATATTAAGCTTATATTGCTCGGGTGCATAACGCCAAAGCGGGAGCTGCTCGGGATCGGGGTTCTCTTCACGGATTGTAATGCCGACGCACGGATTTACACGAGTCTGTGATTGAAAAGTCCCTTTTGCAAGCTAACTTCCAGACTGAAGAGTGCCGACCCGAGACGCGATCGAGGGCTGCGGCAGTAGGCGCGGGAGCCACGAACTCACTCCAGTGATTTCGAAAGGCCCAAATGTAAAGATGCGGTCAACTCGGAGAGGTTCGGGCCTTTGTCGATGGTATCATCGACGTCTTCCACTCCAATCCAGCAGAGGGCTTTGCGAATAGGAACGCTATCCAATTTGCACATGCTTCTATCCGAACCTACATGGTTGAAGAGAAAGGTTTGCAGGTACTGGACCCTGCTTGCAGTCAAGCTCGGCGCGATCTGGAAGTCTTGAACATCTGCCTGCAATACTTCAAGCACAACAGAATGATTCCTGGCATAGTCCCGTCTCTGCAATTTAGACGCTCTGTTACGTTCTTTTGGTTGTATCACGCCCGTGGCTGCGACCAACTGATTACAACCCAGTCAGTCTGGCCTTTGTGGGCTGCACCGCGCTGCTTACGATGTATTGCGATCGTGTTTCATGCATATTCACAGATGGCGGAGATGAATTCTGCTCTAGTCTATGCCTTTTACCAGGCCGTAGAGCATGACGCAGTGGGAACCGCTCGTTGTCTCACAAAGCATTTTGGGTGCAATATCAATGCAATACACCGAAATAGTACCCCGTTATTTAACACATGCTACTTAGGACACGAAGAAATGGTTAGTTGCCTGCTTTCTACGGGGACCGATATACATGAGCATAGCAATCGGCGTTACGTTGCACCGTTGATCGCAGCGGTTGGGAAACAGAACTAGAAGATTTGCAGGACATTTTGGCCGACCGATAGGAAGAGACAAACTGCCTTGGGTATTGCTAGTGAAGATGGGCAGGATTGAGTTATATTTACCTGACAACTATATTTGCACATACTTTTATTGGGCAGGCCGTTCTGGGCGACAAATTTAGTCACCGACCGCGCATTTGGGTTTCCCTACGTATTTGTGCATCGACTTCATGGGATCCTGAACACAATTTTGTCGATCAAATGTACTTTTCAAAGCTTTATGCTTGACAGCCGCTACTCTGAATTCCAGGTCATCTTAGTTCTGATATTAGGCAATACTGATTCCTTCCAGGCGGCCTTCCAAAGCTATGATCTTCTTGGAATCAGCGTCTTTTGAAGGTCAGGCTTGACCATTGACAGGCATGCTCGGTAAAATGACTTACATGGACTTACGAAAGCTTCTTCGAAACAGAAAAAGGTAGAGCCACAGCAGACGGGATAGATGACTCCATCATTCACATCATGATAACAGATCAGGGTATAATTGCAGACAATCTACAGGCTCTGACAAGCTGAGTAAACTATTTTGTATTGGCCGAATAGCCAGTCTTGTATGTATGCCAGTCCAGCGACTACTACGACATCTAGCACCTGAGACTGCCGTTGCTGTTGCTCAAACAAGTGTCTAGGGTATGGTGTAAGTAATTTGGCATCCTCATGGATAGATCGCGATCAAGTGAAGTCATACCGAGGTTCAAGGAAGAGGCCTTCTTGGTTCCGGTAGAGTCGGTGCAACGGCAGTTCAAGGTCTTCTTGTCACCGGCGAGACCGCAGTCGCAGAATTTGAAGGATGGGCTGCGCATGACGTGTTAGCATCACTGGTTCACACGTATCGAAGTTCAGGAAACTCACTTTCCAGGACGGCACTATGGTTTTGAAAAGAACATTGTCAGTAAATTCTAGATTCTCAAGACTAGCAAGGTATTTGCTATGGCGTAAGGGAGGCAGCTTACGACAACCTGGCCTCCGACGTTGGCGAGACATCTGGTCAGGTCGATGTCGGTCGACTCATCATAGGGTTCGTAGTCGGTGTTTGTGCACCTTGCGCTGAGGCTGGTGGAGAAGTACGACATGCTGTTGCACGTCTTTGAGAAGTCACCAGCGGCGACGAGCTGGACAGCGGCTGCCGCAACCAAGGAGAGAGCGATTTGCATGCGCATGATGAATGAAGGTCAGAGAAAAATGAGTGTCTTATTTTGTAAAGAGAATGAAAATAGGCAAAGAGAGAGAATGTATGTGAGTCTCAACTCGACGATAGGAATGAGAATTCAATTATTCTACAAGATGGTTCATCTTCCGCGGCCCTTGGAAATAAATATATCTTCTTCAAGAGGCTGTGAAGTCTGGCCGAGTCATTGCATACCACACGGTCCCGGAAATAAGGTTCAAATACAAGCTCAAATAGTCGCCGTGTTCCTGAGTCGCGCTGCTTTCGTCGGCGGATGAACTCTGTCCCGCTGACCCTAAATCGTCAGTGTAGAGCGCCTTCAGGTAAGCTGCTCAAGACTCTGAGAACACGAATCTCTGGAGACCTGAGGTAGAATCGCCGAAGACAACTTACTTTGAGGATTCTTCTTCCTTGTCTTGAAGTCGAACTTGGCTTTTTCACGAAGTATTCACATATAGGTCGTTCGGTCGTTCGTCCGACTGTCCAGAACAACTCCAAACTTTGCCAATCAGCTTGCTCGACTAAATCCTCTGGTCTAGATTGACTTAGTACTTAAGGTTGCTCAGTTCATCTATATGAAGTAGACGAGGCGGACTAGTGGGTTAGAGACTATGGCCAAGCCAGCGAGCGAGCAATGCTCGAGCTGACCCATCTCTTTCCGGGTCGGCCGAGAGGGAGTTTGGCAGGCTCGTGCTGATAGTGATACGCCGCGAATCTGAGGGAAATGGACGAACTATATTAAGCTTTTTGTCAGCCGTGTCCGGTGATGCGGAACAGGTGGGGCGTGTCAGGAGTTTCTATTAGGACTAGTCGCCCAAAGCTCGTTGATACGCGTATTTCACGGGGAGTATCTGTATCGACGAAGTTCTATACAATCTCTGCCGCCTGCCATAGTTGCTCAGAGGGTTCTGGACGTCAACATGAACAGCTCCCAAAGCTTGTGCCTCATTTAAAAGAAAACATGTAGGAGGAGACAGGATTATAGTAAAATTGCAATCGTAGTTGCACATTGTCATAGCGTGGAAACAAATTTGATGTACTGTGAAACCCTACACCTGCTATTTATCATGTTGATTCTTGATAGCTTTATCATATACGATTGCCGCTTCGTGCTGCGGCTCTTAGACGCCGCTAAATCAGTTAGGATGCACAGCATGTTGTTTGTCTATAGTTTACATGGCCGCCTGGTCTGGTGCTTGTCGCTTCTGACTGGAGATTGAGACGACGAGGCTAGAACGACGTAAAACCCGATGAAATCAGTCGACGTACCGGACAAGACATTTGCGCGTGGCAATCGTGATAATGAAGCGATGCTCAGGGCCGTTGTGGTGAGAAATAAGCCACCGGGACGCACGCTGATCTGCATCTTTGAGTGGAAGCTCACGCCAATCTCGAATTACTGATCGGTATTTCTCGGGTTCTAATTGGAAAGAATTCGTCTAAACAAAAGCTGCTGTAAGGGAGTCGAGTAGCTGGAAACATGGAGCGGGTTGCTCAGAAAGCCGAAGACCTAATCGTAACCTAACTTGTAATCAATGGTCGCCTATTATCAAAGGATTGAGTGCCAGTAAATATTTCACTCTACCAAAGAATGTTTAGCAATGATGAAAGATCTATCCTGTTGTTGATGACATTGCAGATGCCGTAAATAATGACTCTCGTGAGGGAATCGTTCCTGTTACTGACCCCAATCCGACTGTTTGGTGCGAGTTATTACAAAGAATGCGACCTCTACCACAACCACTTTGCTAGCGATCTCAACTCCACGTGCAACCTGCTAATGCTGATCTCAATACTCAGCGCCATATTGCACTGATATTCGCGAGGTTTGAATCTGTCGAGCGCGCGGTTGTCAATAGTACTTCACTATAGAGAAAAGCAGCAGCAATGCAACTGGGGCAACCCGAAGAACGTCGAAAGATCATCTGCAGAGGCCTAGATCACAATAGTGAGTTAAGTTCTAAGTACATAGGAGTTTATAAATTGTTTAGCAGGCAATGCTTTGTCCAATAGACTAGGTGAGTCGCAGAGCGTCTTCCATTGTACTGGATAATGCCTACATGTATTTGAAAATTCAGGAGACGTGACCGACGGCCCAGCCAAACCAGTTGGATGATAGAATGATGCGGACTGACCCTTTAAATTGCGACTGACATGGGAGGTCGCTCGATGGAGTCCTAATCATACGTGCGAAGTCGAAAGGTTACAAGGTGTCTGCATAGCTGAACAGAACAATGGAGCCTCGCAACAAACGTCTGAAATCGAGGCAGCACTGGTCGTCCTACGGCAGCCGCCAACTTGGCTCAATTAGTCTAATGGGATTGACAGTCATAGCTGAAATGTAGATATTGATGGGGTGCTAACGTCTGAAGTTGTAAGTATTGGTGGCCTTGTTTTATGGCAGATGCAAAGCCCCAACTCTAACACCGGATTGGTCGAGATTTGCAGCATATCCCACTAAGGATATGACCGATGGGTAGCATTGAGTGGGTAAATGATCTCATTAACAGCTTTTCAAACGTTAATATAGTGCTCGAGTATAAGAAATAAGCTTAGGAGGTGACCAGCAGCCTACGAGTATGAATATCCAACACGAGATGGGGATTGAGGGAAGTTTATGCCGGTGGGATTTTATCATATCAAAGAAGAAAACAATATGCCTGATATTAAAGAAGATGATCAATAAGATGCGTTTTGTGACCTACAATCTCGAAGGCGATAGGGCAGCTTGGTTGAATGTGCCCTCCCAGAGATGAGGGGCATCCGTGTTGCATATTGGCTCTTTCGGCATTCATCAACTAGCACGACGATGGAGACACTGCCGACCAAACCTAATAGTACTCACCGCGCGATGTTACCCATATTTCTTAGCTCATGCTAAAAACCAACACATCTAACAGGACGGTAGTTGGGTAGGTAGCCTGCACCATCTTATCGCCTACGCACAGCCCAGGGTAACGAATCGAGACCAGAAACCTAAGTTTTCTCAACTTCCAACCACAGATTGATCCGAAGGGTTAGGTGACTACGGGCCATCAAGATCTAAGAACAAGCTTTGGTGCTGTCAGCTGCCGATGCCTGACTTTATTCAGAACCTTGACCAAGCCGGAAGGCAACGTTGTATCGCTCGCTCTGTCATTGCTTCGACTGATTAACATCCGAGCACACGAGCGGTATAGCCGTCTTAACCTCTATGATGCAATCGTCTTCTTCAGTCCCTTCTAGAGCTCCTGTGTCCGGCAGTTAGGCCTTTCCCTTGTTATGGCCGAGAAGAATCCCAACGGCTTTCGCTGGACCCGACCCGCCCGATTAGTTCTCACCTTATCGAGCTCTTGTCAGATAATGAGCAGTAGTAATTGCTGACAGGTGCCGCGCAACGGCGTGCTTATTAGTCTCGCAAAGGCCCCATTTCGCGGAGTTTAGGAGTGCACTGCGGTCGATGGCACGCGACGCCAACGATGCACGGAAGCGGGATACCGCAGTAGGTCTTAGATCGAGGCGTAAGCGGCCAATCCCGAGGTATCTGCGAACCACCGGCCCGCTGCGCCCATCAACAAGACGGGAATCAATGTCATCACACACCCCTTAGCTCTCCAGCCTCGAGGCTTAAATGGTTATGCATGAATAATTAGCTTCTAAATGCAGGGTTTTACAGGGCAAATTGTTCAGACGAGGAAACAGCGGACGGACCAATTCTTCAAAGGACGTCTGGGTGACTTCACCTCCCCCCAACTCAGAACTGCCGCGTTCGGCAATAGGGGGCTGGTGCAACGTGGGGTTTTCCCGTCATCAGACGGACGACCTAGACGCCACCCGATTCCACCTTATTTTTAACCTATGGCCTAGCAGCCTTTTTTCCCGTAAAGGGCTGAATACGTATGTAGGACAGGACCAAGGGACCAAGGGGGGTCTCAAAGACAGTAAGTTTACCGAAAGCTCCGCAAAACCTCCAGAAAAGCGGTGATTATGGACAACAGTCAATTGCGCTATTTTGCAGGCTTTCGCGGGGTTGTGAGTAATCCATGTGGTCTCACTGGTTTGTATGATTTGACCGAGGACCTTTCGTAGTACATCCACTTCGCGTACATCGCCAGTGCCGACACAACCGGACGTGGGTCCTCTTCTTGACCGTCTCAACGCTCGCAAAGGGCGAATAACGCGTCATCGCAGAGACCACACGTGCGCCCAAGCTTCTAGACCTTGACTATTCAGGACATATTACTTTGCTTTTTAGGCACGCGGAGGTCCCGTGTCACCCACATCTGGCCGTCCCGTTGTGGGCAAGACGGAGTCTCTAGCTGCACCCTGATAAACTTCATCCCGGTTGATGACATGGACTAGTTCAGCGTGGTAAGAGGGGGTTTAATCGGAGAACGGCATTGATGAGCGGAAGGCTGTCTTGGCCTTCACAGTAGTTGACGGGATGAAGGTTCATCTGGTCCAAGTCGTGAGTATAAGAAGTCGTCGGTCTCCAAGGTATCAGAGATTCAACCCCATCACCCAGTTCCAACTCACCGAGGAGCAAGATACCCAATTGCCAATCTTGAAATTCTTGAGCTGCTAGCGTTCTTTCTCTTTTATCAGATCCTCAGATCCAAGCATCATGATCAGCCACGCAGCTTTCCTTCTCGGACTCCTTGGGGCTTTGCCCACGGGATATGCGGTCCCTATGCCTCAGTATATCATCCCATCGCCGCTCATCCGTCTCTCTCAACTAACAACTTCAGAATGGGTGATTATGGAGAAAACGATGGGCCGGTTGGAGGAATTAGCCCGCCAATTCCCACAGTCACAAGCCCTACCGGAAACCTGAGGGGCGATTCCAGCCTTCTCGGGGGAAATGCCCCGCGGCCCGACCCAGACCAGTCCGACTCGGCAATCGTCAACGACGTCCAGCTCGTCCCGGGCCAGAAGGCAGACGGCAAACTCGGCCTGTACCTCGACTTCGATGGCGTCGACGTCCCGCAACCCATCCGCGGGGAACTAGGATCCCCGGATCCCGGCCCAAGTACGTAGCATCCCCGGCGGCTCCGGCGGGGTTGATGATCTGCACCTAGCCCGTAACCAGTCCACGGCCAGCCACCCGCTAACCATTGATGGCGCAGGAACGTATGCGTACGAAAAGCTTAACCCCGATCTGTTCGCCCCGCCCAGCACCGACAAGGGCGACGTCAAGAACGCCATGTGGCCCCTGGGTCTCTCGCATAACCGGCTCGGCAGCCAAGACGGAGCCGGCTGGGCGCGTCAGCAGAACTCTGATGTTCTCCCCGTTGCGTCGGCGATGGCCGGCGTCGACATGAAGCTGCAGCCCAACGCTTATCGCGAGCTGCACTGGCACACGTCAGCTGAGTGGGCTCTTGTGCTCAAGGGATGCTGCCGCATTGCCGCCATGAATGAGGATGGCAAGAGCATTGTGGACGATATCTGCGCCGGTATGAAGACTTTCGTGCTACCGGCATTGACGATTTACTGATCACGAGCAGGTGATGTTTGGTTCTTCCCCGCCGGCGTGCCGCATAGCATCCAGGCTTTCGACCAGGGCGTTGAGTTCCTTCTGGTGTTTGACCAGGGTGACTTCAGCGAAGAGAACACCTTCCTGATGACCGAGTTGATGCTGAGAAACCCAATCTCCGTTCTCTCCAAGAACCTGAAGGCAGATGTCTCCGAGTTCAAAAACATCCCCAAGGATCAGCTCTACGTAAGTCGCGGTATTGCTCGCTACAAATTGAGCAGCAGTTAACGGCATGCAGATTTTCAATGGAACCCCCCCACCCAAGGACATCCAAGAGCAGAACCAGACCTCCTCCGCTGGGTCTCTCACAGGCGACGAGTCTTACACCTACCATTGGTCGCAACAGAAGCCTTTCGAAGTCCCCGGTGGCTCTGTTAAGATCCTCGATCCCCTCACCTTCCCCATCGCGGAGAACTTCTCTGCTGCTTTGGTTGTCGTCCAGCCCGGCGCTATGCGTGAGATCCACTGGCACACCACCAGCGATGAGTGGAACTACTTCCTTCAGGGGTCCGGCCGCATCACCGTCTTCCAGGCCCCTGAGGCGTCCCGCACTTTCGATTTCACCGCTGGTGACGTTGGGTACGTCAAAGTCGGCGACAGTCACTACATCGAGAACACCGGAACCGAGGACGTCATCTTCCTTGAGGTGCTTCAGGCGACACGTTTCACGGACATCAGCGTTGCTCAGTGGCTGGCCTTGACGCCTAAGCAGATCGTCAAGGATACTCTCGGCTTCTCAGATGCTCTCATCGACTCATTCCCCAAGGAGAAGGAGTACATCAAGGTTGGCCCCACCAACATGACGACTTTGGCTGGTGGTGGTAAGAACTTCAAGGCATAGATCAGCGAATGGTGTTTGTGGCTTCTTGCATGCCTATCGCGAGTCTCTCTAGTGCTGCTATTTACATGACGATCTGTTAGAATTTCATACCCATTTCTAGAGAATTTGACTTGACTGGATCTAGACACAATGTGCTTTGTGTGAATTTGAGCATAAGCATCCATTATTATGCTTCGCTTGATGATTGATGGGACTACAGCGACATGTGCGTATGTTCTTCATTGTTCATTTACATATTGGCTCTCAAGATTAGGCCTCATGCCACTCGTACAAAATACCAGGTCAACTCCTCCAGTACATCCGCCATGTTTCGTCGGCTTGCTGTGGGATACGTGGTCTCCAAATATCCCAAACGCGTCAGGAGCCTTTGCTCACTGGTCGACTCCTTGGCGACATCCTCTTCGTACATGGTGATTTCAGTCTCTCCCTTCATTTGCTTGAACACCAAGCCAACATCTATGTGTTCGTCGAGCTTGTAATATTCTGCATCATAATGATACCAAACCATGTACAGCACATTGACCGACTCACCGAGTGGAAACTCCTCGGCACAGTCCGGTCGAAAGTCGTGCACCTCTTCGTCCGAGAACCGGCCATTCTTTTCCAGTGCAATATTGTACTTGATCTCCTCCTTAATACCCAGAGTTGCGGTGACAACTCCCTTCCTCAAGTCGCCCTTCATCTCGAGCGCATGATATCGTCGTGCCAGCCACGCAGTGAATGGGAGCGGCTGGTCGAATGCAGTGCCCATCCCCATCTTGATCTCGGGCTTGATCAAAAGACTACCCCGCATCGGAAGACGTTTGTACATGTCGTTGACAATGCTGCCGTTCCGTGTCGAGGCCCACGACCACGTCGGTACCAGCCAAGGCTTCTGTCGCTCCCCCGATGGACCCTTCCGGTCCACATACCACAGCATCTCCATCTCCATGAAATGATAGAAAAGACCGAATGATGAGCGAAGGTGTGTCCATCTTTGCGCCACAGTGGTGATGCCGTTGATAGCGAGATATTTGTCCGAGTCGTAGCTGAGAGACAGCGGAGAGTAGTTGCAAAGGAATTGCCACCATGTCTTGAGGAACGGGTAGTACACCTCTCGGGGTCGGCTGAGATCCGTCAAGACGACCATGTAATCACCAAATGGATCTGTTCCGTCGTCATTTGGGCCATCTGGATGCACCTTGTAGCACTTGGATTGGCGCCCGCCTTCGAGAAAAATGGAGAGATTGGCAGCGTGCCCAGGTAAGCCTCCTTGGTATGCTGGGAAACCGTCGCTGTCGTAGGCTTCTTCGTCGTCCTCAGGAGCTCGATCATTCTCACCGTCAGCTGAAGCGTTAGTTTCGGTGAGTTCCAAGCCATGGGTTTCATCCTCAGATGAATCATCGGCTTCTTCGTTAAAGTCGTCGTTATCATCGTCTTTTCCAGCATCTTCGCCACTGTCAACTTCCATCTCGGACCCCTCATTGTTTTCGTCCTCATTTTCATCATCTTCGTTCGAATCTTCTTCACTTTCTGCTCCTTCTTCTTCTTCCACATCTTCCCATTCACTCTCCGGCTCAGAGATGCGCGGTGGCAAGCGGAAGTCTCTGAAGAAGGCGAAAATATCCTTGGGATGGCTCGGAGTCTCGTCAGTGCCTGTCGGTCGTCGAGCCACCAGGCCAGGCTTCTCGAATGAGGCATCACATTCGCGACATTCCCACGACAGAGAGTCCCCAGAAAATATGAGGGATCGAGGTGAGATCATCCTCTCTTGACACACCCAAGCCCTGGAATCCAAGACGCCTGCGCTCTTAAGCTCTGAGTCCTGTATTGCAAGACCAGCCTCACTGTCGAGGCCGTCCATTGCAACAATAGTGCAGGTTGCATTGTCGTAGATGATGGCCATACGTTTTGCTTCGGCTTTCCAGTCCTCTTTGTCGTCTTGGATGATGCATAGTGAATCGATCCAGATGTGCGAATATCCCATACCGCGCGCAACATACACTGCCTCGCGGAAGGTAGGAGGAAGACTTGACGTGCGCATGCCTTTTCCAACCATATTGTTCAAGTCTGCCTTCGTTGTGCAGCACGTTTCCTTCGCCCCCCAGCGGTGACTGAGAGCGACATACTTCGTATCTGGGCTGAGCGACTGGGAGAGTGCCAATCGGACGATATCTTCTTCTTCGCTTGGTGGGTTCAGAGGAAACGAAAGAAGACGTGTTGCAACCAACCCTTCGCCTTCCAGATCCGAGATAAGAAGAGAGTTATCGGTACAGAAAACGGTGCTGTGCCTGGCTGCTTTGCTGCATGAAACGTGGTTTGCGGTGCACTCTTCCAACCATTTCGCACCTTGAGATATGAATGGCTGCAGCGATTGTTGGCTGGAGTGAGTCGAGACAGACATCATAAAGGAGAAAGTTTGAAAGATTGCGGTCGAAAGACGTACAAAAATGTATCGCTTTTGTTTTTGAGCGAATAGATGATGGATCACGGCATTGCAGAGCCTGCCCGTTAGACATATAAATATCCTGTTCGCGGAGTATTGCCCTTCAACCTATGCAAGTCCACAGCGCTAAACATTGATCTAGGCGTTTAGGTGCAGGCAGCGAGATTCTGCCTGCATGGGCGCGCTGACGGGCTGACTCTGGAGGCTGACAGTAAATGCTGGCGGGCGCTAATTGACAGCCGGCTTGGTGGACAAAAGCGTCGAGCGGCAGGAGTACTAGGTAGGACTGGTACATGATTGCTTCAGCCCTGAAATGGCTTAACATTAAAAAATGAAGCACAGAGATTGATTCAGTACTGTAAATTTGCTACCCGTTAGGCTCCTTCATTGGAGGTTTCACATCTTATATGTAGTGTTTCTGAGAATCATGATGCTTCTTGCATGTTCGCGTCGCTATTTGGACGGTAAACGTCGACAGCCACAAGATTCCCTACCTAAGATTCCCCCTTCAGGGCTTGCGCGTGCTCGTAGCTCAATACCGACCCGTAGTAGTACCCCCCGAGCGGAGACCGAATTCTATCTTCAGAAAACAAAGGCGTTGCATCTCTTAGATTCTCATAAAACATCCCATCTGATTTCTCAATGAGCCGGCACCGTTCCTCCATGTCCCTCGCGTTTTTGATCCGACCGACCCCGGCCTGCGCCGCAGCAGCTGGCTTCGCCTCCAACACCCACACGCCCCCAGCAGCGGGGTACCCTGCAACCAAAACATCTTCGCGGTATGGTTTGTCGCCCTCGAAGGCCTCATGAACAGCGAATGCTTCGTCATTCTCCCAATACTCAGCGCCCAGCATGCGCATGCGCTCGCAGTGTTCGTCTTCCAACACCCGGTCGATGGGACGTGGGGTTGGTTCAAGCCGATCGAGCTTGAGGAACTCGAGTTCCACTCCGTCGCAATTGCGGAGTACGAGGATCCCGCCGTCAGCGTGGAGGCCTATGACTTTTGCGCCTGGATCACAACCAAAGGTCTGCCGGTAGTGGATGTAATCCCGATCCAGCTACGGGTATGCATCGCCGAACTCGTCGGGCTCGGGTTCTTCTGGTTTTTGGTTCGTTTTTGTGCGGTGCACATCGCAACTGATGAGACTTCTTGAGTCTTCCATTGGGTGCAGGTATTGCGAAAAGAGGTCTTTGTATTGGTAGTAAATGTGACCAGGCCTGAAGAGGTAGATAGCGATGGGAGTTGCCATAGCTACTGATACAATGGCAGTCAATATATCTGCTACGTTGTACAATGGAAGAGGATGATCTCCGCGGGTGGTTGCCTAACGTGTTTTTATTGAAAAGTCGGTCGGAAAGCTGGAGCCTGGTGACAACGTATTGAAAACTCTGATAAGGTAGCTAAGACCTCGAGCCGCAACCAATATGTTCGAAGAGCCATCTTCAAATAAAGACTTTTTATGTGCAGAAGTGACCAATAAATCAGTCAGTCTTACATCATCGCATCATTGATAGACATATGGTTGATGCATCCGCTCTGCCAAACGTAATAGGAAAATGGCAATGCCACAGGAATCAGTAGGTATTTCGAGGCTATTTATTGACTTTGCAACTGCCTAGCATACTTGATGATATAGGTGAGACTGTCATAATATGCAGAGCTCACAGTCTCAGAAAGAGGATGCATATGGACAGCCATTCAGTTGGGATAGTCCTTCAGAAGAATACCGTAACCCTCAAAGAGAGATGGTCCTCCAGCGACGACAGCAAAGGTGTCAGTACTACCGACGTGCACGCCGTACAGATAGCGGTCACCGTTCTCGTTGATCCAGAAGGGGCCACCAGACTGGCCCCCAGCAGAGTCGGTATCGGTGACGACCGGCGATCCTCTATCGCAACCAGTAGCAGCAGAGGCGGTGATGCCCTCCTGGCGGTAGGGCCGCTGACCGCCCTTGTCACCCGGGTAGCCGTAGTGAAAGAACATTGCGCGGTTTAGCTGGGTATCTGGGTTCACCACTTTGAGCCCAAGCCAGCCGTTGGCCGTTCCAGCCTTCTCACCAAGAACGAAAATAGCCCAGTCGTAGGCATTGGCGCACCAGCCAGTCTGGCCGTAGTCAGGACGAAAAATCACGGTGACGTCGTAGCCTCCGTATGGCTCGCCTTGGTCGTAGGCTGGCTGGAAACGAGCAGACACGCCCTCGCCTGGGATGCAGTGTCGGGCGGTCACCACATGACGAGACCCGATGAGCGCACCACTGCACCAGACTCCGTTGGAAAACTGGATTCGTCCCATAGCGCGATAAGGGTAGTTTTTGTCAGTCCAGAGGACTCTGTTGTCTACCCCGATGACCGAGCGCTTGGATGGAGGTTCATTTGGCCCGGTGACAGACGGAGGGAAGTCAGTGATGTTGCTGTCTACAACCCCGGTGATGCTTAGAGTCTGAACATCTGGGACAATGCCAGAGACTCTGTTCTCTCGAAGGGATGAGTTGAAGTCAGGGTCGTAGCCGATGAGAGTCTTAAACTCGCTCGGGTCTGGGAGCTTAAGATCCTCAGAGGTTGGTGCACCAAAGACGCCCAATCCGAGAACGAAGGCCGCAATGGCCGTAGACTTGATGGGAGAAAGCATGATGCCCTTGTTCGATGGAGTTATTGAAGGAGGAGAAGAACTTGCAGAAAGGCCAGGTCTGCTCTGGGGCTCTGGGCTATTCCATTCATTGCAGTGATGGATACCGCCCGTTATTTATACTCTTATTGGACGTCGGGAAGCTATCGTTGCTTGAGACCTCAAGTCTCTATGTCTGGCGTGACGGTCAAAGTGGTGCCTGAAGATGCATACCCTGGTATCGCTTCAACATCTCGGATCCTTCGATGGCACTTGAACCTGACAATGAGAGAGCAGCTGGTAAGCGCCAAGCTCGTAACCCGTCAGCTTCACAAACCTAATAGAGAGTCTAGACTTCGACAAACTCCATAATTGAAAGGAAACAGCAAAGGTGAATCGGTATGGCGGCCAAAAGAGGAAGGTAAGAGTCCGACTTCAATGAGCCTATTGGCCCTGTCGGAACTTGAAAGCTTTTAACAGCTGAGTGAGTCTTGGGTTGCCTTGCAGGAGAAGGAAGAGGCACGTTCATGTGTATCTAAGGAGAGCCTTGATGTAGACTTAGGTGCTTGAATATTATTGGCTGGGTCGCTCTTCTGACTGGGGTTCGTTTAGGGTCAATACCAGAGTCCGAATCAATACTACCCCGGACACCTGAAGCTCCTCACGTTATGGATGTCCTATTACTGCCAAGCCGCTTGGCGAAATGGCATAAGACAAATTAGTGGTTCGGCAACATCTTATAGAGTTGAGCATGCTGGTTTCCTCAACATTTATCAGATCAACAGTGGTCTTGCGTTCTGAAGAATGATAGTTTGCGGAATCCTTCACTTTGCCTACATGTAGGGTGCCGTGGAAGTTGGTACCATCTGCCTAAAACTCAGAAATTCGAGCACTGAAACTTAATCACCTTCTTGCATTATCTCCCGCAGTATCAACGCTCAAAACATCACTCATGGAGTCTGACTTGAGTATATCCGGAGCCAGCGTACTGTTCAAATCATGGTACATAGAACATATGCTCTTCTAATTCGCCGTAGGACTAAAAGCTCCCGATATCTAGCTCTATATATCTTACTTGTCGAAACCTGAGCTAAAGTTCTGTCCTGTCTGCTATTTTTGCCTTGCTCTTCCGGCTCATATCCGAGGGTCTCTGCAGGCATGTCAAGTATCCAAGTTCGCACTTTGATCCAAAGGCATTTTGCGCCGCACAACGTACTTAGTAGAGTGTCTAGAAGGGATTTGTGAACTTGGCCTATCAATCCGAAAGGAGAATGTCTTACCGTGTAAAGTCTCAACTGAGCACGTCAGTGAAACTAACTCCTTGATTTCGCCGGGATCGGAAGTGGAGCTGGTCTCAGCGGATGGACCGCATTCGCTCTTCTCCTTAGGCGCGGCCATCGTTGTGAGATATTTCAACCAGACTTCTGGCCTCTAATGGCTACGAAGTTGCTGAGATCCTTGTATCGATTGGCCATGAAGGTGTTTGAGAGGTCGTTGTAAGAATCAGTAGCAGGCTTGGGTATTCCCGGGGAGCCACAACACAGAGATGCCCCCGTCAGCAGCAATCGCTTCTTAGCCGCGCAGCCTGAGGAATCCCAGTAATTTTGGCATGCACGCCTTCCTGTAGGCAAGCGGTTGGACTTGCTAATTGGGGCCTGGTAAGTTTTCACACATGTGGGACCTCTATGCAGTGTCTCACTGGAGCGGTCACGGTTCCGTCACAATTATCCTATCATCCCACCCAGCCCCCTCTCGGCCCATGCGGTATCTCCAGTCGGCAACAGGCTTAAACAGAAGTTCGAACTCCATGGCGCAGAAATGAGAAGACAGGTATTTCGAGAACTACGGCCATTGGCCCCAGGAACGGGCCAACCGCCTGGTGCCTCTCAGCAAAATCAGCAGCAATCACGGACCAGATTGGTACGGCGCAGTGTGGCTTTGGCTGCATGCCTGGAGTGCCGAAAGAGAAAAAGAAAGGTATGAATGGAAGGCATCAACTCTAAACAGGCATTGGAAGTTAATGACCCGTTGAAGTGCGGAGCACAGAGGCCAGAATGTCGTCAATGTATCGAAAAAGGCGTGCAGTGCGAGTACGCGACCGAAATCGAAGAGTCTCATACCAAGGCCATCAAGAGAAAGTATAAAGAAGCTCAGCAGGGACTCAGCGCGCATCAACAACTATTTTCTGCCCTCCGATCTATGCCTGAGTCAGACGCAATGGGAATATTGACGAGAATCAGGCAAGGAACGACGGCAGAGGAGCTCATGAGCCAGATTCGTGATTGAAACCTGCTTCTTCAACTCTCACTTGTCCCTGAGACTCGTCTCAAGCGCTATGACTTCCCCTTTATTACGAGCATGCCGAGCTTCTTAGTCTCGTCTGAGAACCCTGTGCTTCACTCAAAGCTATATGCGGCTACTCTGGGCCAGAGCTCGCCAATGATCCTTACTGTCCCAGAAACAATGGATGAGAGCGAAAGCCTCGAGGACATCTACTTGAAACCATATCACGCAGCGAAACTTGCTGACTCTCGTCTATCAAAAGTCAAAGCACGAGGATGGACGAGCGTCGTGTCCGACGACCTGCTCGTTCAAAAGCTTCTCAGCAGTTATTTTCTACATGCTTATTTCGACGCGGCTATTTTCCACAAAGACTACTTTCTTGATGATTTGGTCGCTGGAAGACAAGACCTCTGCTCGCCTCTCTTGGTCAATGTAATACTTGCTTGGGGTACAGTAGGTGGCTTGCGTGGATGAACCAATGCCCAGTGGCCGTGCTGACAATGTGTGTCAAGATAAGCTGCCACGAATTTGAGGGACGAGCCAAGTTCTGGGACCCCGACAACTTGGTATATCGCTTCATGGCCGAGGCCAAACGTCTATGGGAACTCGAGTTACACAAGACGACCGTGAGCCTGACAAGAGTGCAAGCTACGGTGCTGTTGTGCATACTATACAATCAATTCGGAATGGACAAGGTCGGACAACCTTACATGTTGGAGTCACTGCGCATGGCTCAATCCTTAGGCATTTTTACAGATTCACCCGAAGTGGGTGAAGATACACGCATTCACAACGCAGCAAACTTCACAGCATGGGCGCTTTATGCATGGCAAGCGTAGGTACTCTGTTTGAAAGCCAGACTGATAAACTAACATGTAATCAGTCAGTCTATGTTTGTGTTTCTGAAGAGACCACTGGTAGAGATGCCACCGTCAAGGCCATTGCCAGACCCGTTGTCATCGCCTGCGTGGTACGGCGAGTTCTTTATCAGATATCCTGGTGGAGAGCAGGTATTCCCTGTCAACCTGGGCATCTGGTTCAAAGCCAGAGTTGACTTGGCGTGTGTTTTGAATCAAATCAGCCGCGAGGCCTTCAACCGGGCGGACTCAGAGCCACCCTTGGCATTTGAACAGTCTCTTGCGTTCAAGCGCAGCTTAGATGGCTGGCTCCGATCATTGCCTGATTATGTGTCTATCAGGAACGTGGTACTGCCACACCATCTCAGATTGCAGTACGTCACATCAACAGATCAACCCTGTCTTCGACATGTAAAAGCTCACGCCGATTAGCATGGAATACTGTTCAACAGCTATCTTCATCAACAACACTCTACTTGCAGATGAACGTGTCGCGGATGAACGACGTTTGCGGGAAGAAATAAGAGACTACGAGGCGCAGTATGAGATTTTGTTGCGCCTTTACTATCTTCGACACAGCTTCGAGGCGGCCGATAATTGGATAGTCTATTTCCTGCTCATCCTCGGAACTCAGTCATCCGACAAGATAAATAGAGGGGCTGCACTGGAGACATCAGACCCCTCAACTTTCAATGCCTTCCGTTCAACACTCATTCTCTGCGCCAAGGGACTGTACGACCAGGGCCGCAGTACTCACATGGCATCTATCGTCTGCCGCGTGTTGAGGGATCAAATGAGAAATCAAGACCTACTTTTACTCAGCTCTCATGCCAAAATGACAGGGATTGACGATGATGATCAGGCCATCATGGAGCAGAAGGTTTTGTCTGAATGGCCCGTCCCATCTGTTGGGATGAACGCAACAACACGAAGAGAAGTGCCATTGGAAGCATTGATGAACAAAGTTGAGGACCTCAATCTTGAAGTTGACGTCTGAGGCAACAGTGAACAATGCATGTATTAAAGGTCACATAGGTTACACTTCGGTAAATTCTGCGGTGTTAATCCAAGGAAACTTGTGATACTGAATTATGATTCTGTGTGTTTTTGTATGATTCTTCCGCAAATCCGTCGTCCAATAACATCAACGATGCCGGGCAGGGCTTCAAGCTACCGTGGCTACCTAAGTAGCGCACATGGCTTTGAACACCAAAGTCCCCTTTTGTCCCCACCCTAGACATGCGTCATGCCTGCGACTTTTTAGGCAGCGAACAAGGCGCTTCGAGCCCCCGCCGTCAGCTTGGTTCTAACCATTTTGAGATGTTCATTCGAGGTGACACCTTTTTCTCCGAAGTCCCCGCTCAATACTTTGGCCACACACATCTGACCATGCTCGGGTATCGACCCTGTTCAGACGACGCCAAACCCGAACAACACGATCTGATTGTTTCGAGTTCAAGACGAGAGGGACATATCGTGCGATGCCCAATACGGGAAAACCAAGTCCTAATTGCCATCTCTGCCGGCAAAGGAGAGTCAAAGTAAGCCTCTGAAAGTCGCTCTCAAGTCCCCCAGGCATCCACATGTTTCATGCAGCTGACCACAGATTTCAGTGCGATCTGGGTCGACCTCAGTGTCAAAGATGCATCAAATATGGAGTTGAATGTCCAGGATATCGAGAGGAGGAAGCTCTACGGTTCCAGCACTCGCACTCGACGACTTTCCAGAATCGTAAAACCAAGAAAAAGCGAGAGAGCCCCGGCCAGGCTACTGGCGTGATCCAGGTGATCCATTACACGCCGGAATCAACGGCTTCTCCTGCCTCATCTCAGGGTTCGGATTTTCCATTGACGCCACCATTGCTTAAAACCGTTCGTCAACATTGGACCGCTGAATCGATCCCTCTTGTCCTTGACTGCTATTCTTCGATAGAGTTTCTGCCCGGCTTGTTCAAGGGAATCCCAGACGATCATTGCCTAGTCCGCACAAGCCAAGTCTTTGCTCGTGCCTACGTTCTTAATCGTTACAGGCCCAAGACTGACTATCGCGAGTTATCCTCCTGTCTGGGGAAGGCATTGACATCAGTTTCAGCAGCCATCAGTGATCCAAAGGCCCACGTGTCAGACGCAACTATTGTTGCAGTGTGGTTTCTAGGGAATTATGAGGTAACCAACATGCCGGCCAGAGATTTTATGCATGCTAATTCGCTGTAGCTGCTGATGGGAGGTCTTGAGAGGAGGTCGTTTTTTGATACATGTACTCAAGAAAAGGCCACAACTTCTTCTCCCGGTTGGTACGTCCACACTCATGGCTTGATGAGTCTCCTCCGTGCAAGAGGTGACGCGCAGCTCTTTACAAAATCTGGACGGAAAATCTTCTGGACTATGCACAACATAATTGTGGGTTTACCAGACGAACACCAGCCCAAAGTACTTGCTGAGATGTGACAGCAAATCCGATGCACGACAAGCAACGATCCGTGTCCACCAGAGTTTGATCGTTGGTTCAAAATCATTGCGAAGACTTTGCAACCTGGTGAATCTTTGCTACTCCAAACCGGTCGTTACATTGCGGCGACATGCTCTCTCCTGTCCAAGATGATGCCTATCGCGCGTCTCGGGGATGCCCAGCAGGCATGTACTCAGTACGAAGAGCTGCTTGCTGAATGCGACAAGGCCGAACTCGACATGTTGGAATGGATTCAATCAGCACCTGAATATCAGACTGATTCGGGCCCGGTATTCCATTATTTCTGGAGTTCTTGGAGAAGTGCCCGAATTAAGCTACATCACACGTTAATTCTCGTCACAAATATCGTCGAGCACGCAGCAGAATGCCCCTTCCAGCGAGAGGCGCTGCGAGCCCGACGTGAGCTTTGCCTCGAGATAATCGGAGCCACCGCGCAAGATATTGTTGACGGCATACCAAAGTCCCTTGGTGGAAGCATGTCAGACATGGACCCGCAATCTCCTGCCGCTTACTTTGACGCGCTTCGACTGATTTGGCCGTTGAGCCAAGTCTACGTCATGCCGACCGTTCCAGGAAACATGAGGAAGATTGCAAGGAACGCGCTATCTCGTATAGGGAAAGAAAAGGGCATTCTGGTGGCTTTGCTGCCACGACCTGGTAGCATACATTATCCTCCTGAGGCAATGGCTGGTATTTCTGTAGACGACCTAGGGGACCGGGAACATCTGCCAAAAGCCATACCGGACACGGGGCCCCAAAGCCCTTGAAAGCGAATGGTATTGGGTCATCAACGCGCTGCTGTCATCCAACAGGCGGGACCAACAATAAGCTCGGAGCCAGACGCAGCACCGCTGCATACAGCGATGATCTTCTTCCCATCAAATACAAGCATGGCCCAATCGCAATGTGCAAACAACAGTAGGGGTCCAGCTAAGCATTCGCGCGCCGCCTTGAGCTCGGGGATAGCGAAGCTTGTTTCTTCTTAGCGCCCTGCGTTTAGATAACAAAAGGATCGTCTAGATAGCAATGTCCACTGTCAGCACGGCAATTCTGTGCCGAGTCAGCCAGCCATCCCCTTTCGGGTAAGCCATTCGACCTCATCAACGCCCTTGGAGCCGACTTCCGATTGACGGCCGCTCAGCCACTGGCTCAGAGCGCTGGAGTCAGGCATTCTGCTCCTCCGAACGCCTTCTACCAGGCGGGCTGCGGGGGCGGTGTCTAGTGCTGCAGTTGCGAATGCGATGAAACCGACAGAGTGCGTGGATGGCTTTCTTTGGCTGCCTGTAGAGCCTGGAGATCTCCCCTTGCTGGAAGATAAATATTATGGCTCGAATCTAACGGCGAACTTGACGTCCGACCAAGATATTCGCGCTTTCAACATCAACGCCTGCCAGAGGACAATAATTCAGGATCAATCATGACAATGGAGTCCCTTATCCACATCAGAGCGCTCGGGAACAAAACGGACAATGACGTCTGCCCCATCCAATCCCTCGATGAAGGTCAGTAACAAGCCAGAACACGGTCAGGGATCACCAACGCTGACTTCACTGCAGATGCTTCGCAGCCATTTATCGGTACCATGTCTTTTTATAAGTTCAACATGATTCTATCCGGAAGCTTTACTGCTGCGTCATGCCTTATCATTTTCGTTTTCATGTTTCTTCACGCCACACATCTCAGCAAGAGTAATGAGCAGATCAAGTAAGCCTCATGGTCCCCAACCCTTCCAACACATGTGCTAACGCTGTTTAGAATCTTGCGTATCTCACTCATCATTCCATTCTGGTCGATATTCTCATTCCTCTCAATATGCTTCCCGGCAGCACAAGTCTACTTGCACCCATGGCTGGAGTTCGTTCAATCCATCTGCCTCGGCACCTTTTTCTTGTTGCTGTGCGAATTCGTCTCTCCGAGCGAGCAACACAGAGACGTGTTCTTCGCAGCTCTCACGGTCAAAGACAAGAAGTCCGAAACTGGAACGCAAGACGGCTTGCAATGGTTTAGGGTGCGTCGCGTAGATGTTGGATCGTGCATGTTTTCTCAAGGCTAACATGCTTTCAGAGGATGTGGTTTTCCATCTTTCAGTACCCTGTTGTCTCCTTGTTGATCGCCATCTTGACGGCCATCACACAAGGCGCAGGTGTCTACTGCGAGTTTGCAAGCAAAGCTCATTTCGCAAAGCTCTGGGTATGTCTCGGCTAGCACCAGGCAACTTTTACTTGACTAACTCATTCGTCAAAGCTTTCAATCATTGGCAGTGTATCGCTTACAATTGCAATCATGACGGTCATCCGTTTCTACATGCAGTTGAGAACACACCTGGCCCATCATCAGCCTCTGGCTAAGTTTCTGGCATTCAAGCTGGTTGTATCCCTGACGTTCCTTGAGAATGTAAGTCTGGCATCAACTTTTCATGTCGGCGGCCGTGATAATAATTCTTTCCCAGATTATCTTTTGGATTCTTCGAGATGTCGGGGCCTTGAACCCCACGGCAATGCTGACGTGGGCGGATCTCAATATTGGCATTCCTTCCATGCTCATCTGTATCGAGATGTTCCCGTTGGCGATTTTCTTCCATTACGCCTACTCTCACCGCCCTTACGTCATTGGCGGCGGCCATGCCCGCCGTCCCGTTGCCGGGGACCTGGAGGCGTACGAACCGCAGAGCTATTCTGGCGGACCGGGAGGGTTCTGGGCACTTATCGAGATGTGGAATCCTATGGAGATTTTGGAGGCCATCATGTTTGGAGTTCACATGAAGGCAGAGGAGCGCAAGCAGAGGAACGCTCGCAAGGGGTTTCCTATGACAAGCTACCAGCCTGTTGATGTTTCATACGAAAGACACTGAGCTTGGTCATTGATCCGAAGATGATTTAATCTGTTACATTATCATAGAACATTACGCAGCGTGTTTATCAAGTATGTCTATTTACAAGATTCCAAGGACTAGATCGCGTTTACCTTGGCGGCATGCTCGTAGACCAGGGGTTGAGCCTCGGCATCATCCAAGTAGATCGTGAAACCGTCATTGTGGTTGCGACCGTACGAGTAGTTGGAGTACCCAAATTGCCAGTACATGTCAGGCATCTCCTCCTCTAGAGAGATAGCTTGCCACTTGCCAAGGACCTCAGTTCGGGGCGTATTGTCCACGACGCCGAGGTACTCCAGGCGCTTGTCGGCAGTCAACCAACCGTACTCCTCGTGGACCACAGGCTTGCCGACCTTGCGGCCGGACGCGGCATGGTCGCGTATCCATTGCTCTGTCCACGCAACGGTCTTGCTCCACCAATCGGGGTATGAGTGGAAGGTGCCGAAGTCAATGTTGGGCAAAGCCAGCTCGTGGTCGAAGTCGCTACCATCAGCTCCGTTGTAGGCCCAGTCATCGGACTCGACGTTGAAGCCGCCCTCGCCACCCCAGGTGACAAGGTGGTGGCTGTCGAGGCTCTTGACGTAAGCACTCATCTCCTCGATCCAAGCACCGAGACGTGCGGGCGTGCAGTCGTCACTTCGGGGCAGGTTACGGGTGCCATCGGCTCCACAGCGCGGCTCGTTGGCGAGCTCCCAAGCCATGATCGCGGGAGAGTCCTTGTAGCGGGTGACCATTTCCTTCACATAGCGCTTGAAAGCGTCTTTGATCGCGGGTACGTGGTAGAACTGGAGCGATGTATGATCAGCTTGACCACTCTGGTCTTAAGGCAACGAGTCACTTACGTCGTCGTGGTACTTGCCACCGAGATTAACAGTGTAGACATCCATGCCGCCATAGTCGGCCCAGTTGTTCGTAAGCGCGACAATCAACTTCATACCGACATTCGTCGCAGCGTTTACGACCTTGTCGAAGGCGTCGATATTGATGACCGAAGTGCCGTTGTCATACCACCTCTGGAAGACGATGTCGGTGTCACCAGCGCCCTCGCCGCCGTATTGAGGGAGACCACCGGAGTTGTAGGTGACGTTCTTGTCATTGAAGCCCCAGGTGCGGAAAACCTTCAGGCCAGCCTCCTTCGCAGCAGTCATCCCAGCTTCGACATCTGCTTGATTCTAAAGACCATTGTCAGCTTCAACCGGCTCGATCAATGCCAATTGAGTCTCCTTACATTGTCGAAAGGGAAGTAGTAGGCATTGCTACCCGCGAAGTTGAAGTCCTCGCCATCGAGCTGGAACTTGGTCCCTGAGGTCGCCACGTATCCTTTCCTCACGCATGGCGCGGCGGCAACTCCGCTGGCCAGGAGGCCAATTGAGAGGAGACCGGAGAGATTGGATAGCATTGTTGACAATTGGCGGATGCTTCAGCTTTCTCCACGTCTTCCAACTAGACGCGACGGCTCCATCGCAAACAATCACGGCGACAACCGCTCATATTTATTGCGACGGATTGCAGATTTCCTGCCCCGGACTGATGGGCCGACACTTGTCCAGATTAATCACGGAGACCGCTGGACCGCGCGCCACGCGATTTTCTCCAAGGATTTGGAGATGCCAAGAGTGCGGGCAGGCCACTTTACCTCTTTCATCACGGAGGCAGGTCGTCCGAAAGTTGGGGTTCGACCAATCATGAAAGTCGCTGGCATCCGGAAGACGTCAACAAACTTTGGCTGGCCCGATCGTACCTGATCCGATGTTGTATTTGCAGTTGGTCAACCTCGAATTCCAACAATCATCAATGTCGGATGTTTGCGACGACTCGTACCATCAACAGAGTAGAGGGTGAGATGATCGGGTCGTGGTCCTAACACTACTCAATCACTGTGAAATAGTTTGTAAACTTCTCATCGGTTCTACGGCATCCAAGCTTTGCGTCCAAGATGATGTTCAGGCCGATGTTGACGTCCTCTCGTGTTGTGAGAGCTGTTTTTTCTGGGTTCAATCTACCCGACGGCTCAAACGCATGTTCATCCGAAGGCCAAGCACAGGCTTTCCAACCTGTCCTAGCTCTCCAATTTCCATCTCGTTACCGCTGGCGTGAACCCCAGTCCCATTGCGTTGTCCGACATTCCTAGCGAGCCATTCATAGACCGTCTTTGTAGAAGAGTGGGACCAACAGCACCACACCGTGATCGAAACCCCCAGTTGATTATGGGGCCCTTGCATGGAGTTGGCGCGGGGTAGCTGTGTCTATCGGCTCAGGTTGCGAATAACCCGAACCCGAGCATCCGGTGGGGTTATCAGCGGGATTGAAGTTGTTTTGTGCTCTTCCAATGCTTTGGCAGACAGCGTCGCGGGTCTGCGGCCAATGTGTGCCGATCTGATCGCACGTGGCCACCCTTCAACAAGTTGATCGAAGTCTGTGTGAGGTCCTCGTCAATGCGATGAAACGTGGTCACAGGAAGAGCTGCAAGTCTCTAACCATGAGAGTAGGAGATTCAATCTTGTGTACTGAGATCGAGCACGGGCGAAAATTGGTTGGCCGAGGAAGGGCAAATGATAAAAGAGGAAAAGACAAGAAAAGTAACAATCTGAGTCAACTGATCAAATAAAATATAGCAGTTGTATCGTTAACAGCATACGCACTCGAGATCTGCTAGATTTTGAGTAAAGCTTAATGCATGCGTAATGCTGCCGCAAAAGAAAGCGAAAGAACGTTACGAACGATCTTGCATGTTGCCTCGAGAGAGAATCGAACTCTCGATCTCCTCATTACTAGTGAGGCGCTTTACCACTGAGCCATCAAGGCGGATTGACGACGGCGGCAGCAATGGGGTTTATGGAGGCGCTCGGTAGATTGCGATGGGGCTTGATGGGGCTGTGTGTGTTGTATCGTGGGTCTGCGTCAAAACAAGGAAGACCAAAGGCCAATGTTGAATATTTGTAAACTTGATACCTGGTTGCGAGCCTGGCACATCGAATGTCGCTAACATCCTCTGTCAATGGTGAAGTTCATGGCGCTGTGTGCGGAATCTGAGATTACGGTGGGGCACTTCAATTACCGGGGATGATAGTGTGATCACTTGGATTCGTGAGTAGCTTGATCATACTCACTTTGAGGTTCAAATTCAAATGTTTATTACCTTCTTGAGCTTGTCAG
This sequence comes from Colletotrichum theobromicola, assembly GCA_014705045.1. Taxonomy (NCBI): domain Eukaryota; kingdom Fungi; phylum Ascomycota; class Sordariomycetes; order Glomerellales; family Glomerellaceae; genus Colletotrichum; species Colletotrichum theobromicola. Next base: position 80,459 of record JABGLZ010000727.1, on the reverse strand, counting down.
AAATTCCCGGTCTGCAGCCTATGGGATGACCGTAAGATGCGGATGAGCTGCTGTTGGCTTTTAGATCACTGAAATTTCATTGACATTTCCAACTTATTCTGAAGATACCATTTCCCTGTAGTTATACATGACGTGTTGACTTCGCATAACCAACTAGGAGCTAAATGGGTATCACGGCTAGATGATGATACCGGCTTAGGGGTAACTTCTAGTGTTCCAAGTTGCGCTTTCCCGTCGGGCGGCTAAGGATGAAGGCGCTCCAAGTCGGAAAAATCGTTTCTTCTGTGTGTTCTAGGAATGTCATAACAGAAAGCCGTCCTCGGACCGTTGTAATCCGTGCCGCGATCCGGATGCGACTTGCCTTTCACATCTGGTGATTTGAACATGGTCGATCAAGCGTGCCAACGCTATGTTAGACTCGTCTGAAATTAGGTGGTGTGATCAGATATCGAGTAATAGCGAGGGGTCTTTATGGCTAAGAGATAGCGGGATGATGTGTTCAGTCCTCACAAGAATAAGCCGCTTTCACTTTTCCTACCATTGGCATTATATGTCCCAACAGTAGCTTCGATGGATTCCGCAAACATCAGTAATTGATGCATTTCTTTGTTGACATCAGGAGGAATCCACGAAGAAGACCGAAAAACGCAAAGGAGAAAGGAATATTGTGTTTGTTTGTCAATTCATAAAGTCGAAACGGAAGCCAATCCAAACCTCCCGCATTGGGGGTAGTAACCACGGGTGTCTTCCTCCGTGATCCTTACCAATAGCCGAAATCCACCAATTACCGAGACTATCCCACTGCCGCTTACCACCATCTTATTAAACCTGGGGAAATCCCCGGGTTGATACGTTGCAACTGCTGTAAGCTGGGTCCTTATGGCTGTCGTAGGTGACCACGAGGTTATGGCTTCATTTACTTCCAGACACCTTACTCGTCGAAGCCCATCAGCAGCTGCCGTGGCACTCTTGCCAAGCCTCCTCGAAAATGCGACTTCATTAAAAGTCAGTTGATGTAGAAATGACAATCGACCCAGCGCCAGGGGCGAGTAAGGAATATAAAGTGGTCGACCATGACTGATCGTCACCTGGTTCGAACCAAGCGGCTGTTCCCTGTGTGCAATTTGTATTCCGGAAACCAAGCTTTGATCGTCATGAAGACCGCCATCCTATCCCTGCTGGCGATTGCCGCTCACCAGGCTGCTGCTCATGCAACCTTCCAGGCTCTGTGGGTTGATGGAGTTGATGTAATATTCCAAAGGTGGCTTGAGATGCTCAAGGTTTGGTGCTGACTTGAAGTAGTACGGTGGCCAGTGTGCTAGATTGCCTCTGTCAAACTCGCCGGTCACAGATGTTGCATCCACGGATGTTAGATGCAATGCCAACAGCGGGCCAGTGGCCAAGAAATGCGTGGTGAAGGCTGGTTCTTCAGTCACAGTTGAGATGCATCAGGTAAGTATATTCAAATGTACAAAGGTAGTCGACGTTAGTATCTGACGAATTACCCGCAGCAACCAAACGACCGATCATGCACATCTGAAGCCATCGGCGGCGCACACTACGGACCCGTTTTGGCATACATGACCAAAGTCTCTGACTCTTCTTCGGCCGACGGATCGACCGGGTGGTTCAAGATCTACCAAGATGGTTGGGCCGCCGCGGCTGGCAGCGCCAACGGCGACGGTGACTATTGGGGAACGAAAGACATGAACACTTGCTGCGGCAAGGTTCAAGTCAAGATTCCCTCCGACATCCCAGCCGGAGACTACCTGCTTCGGGCAGAGTCAATTGCCCTCCACGCGGCCGGCTCTAGCGGCGGTGCTCAGCTCTACATGACATGCTTCCAGCTGACCGTCACTGGCGGCGGAAGTGCCTCACCTGGAACGGTGTCATTCCCCGGAGCATACAAGGCTTCTGATGCAGGCCTGCTCATTGATATCCACCGAGCCCTTACTACATATGCCGTCCCGGGTCCTACAGTCTATGCTGGCGGTTCTACCAAGAGTGCCGGGTCTGGCTGTGTCGGATGTGAGTCGACTTGCACCGCCGGCTCCGGGCCCACTGGAACGGCCTCCAGTGTTCCCCAGCCAAGCACGAGTGGCGGCCTGCCGGGATGCACTGTTGCCAAGTACGGGCAGTGCGGCGGCACAGGATGGACTGGTTGCACTACCTGCGCTGTGAGTGACAGAAGCCGTCTTGCGTTATGCTTTCACATGACTGATTGCTTTCTAGTCTGGGTCGACTTGTCAAGCCGTATCAGCACCTTACTATTACCAGTGCGCGTAGGCCCCAGGAGTTTGGCTACTTGATTGGTGGCATAGACTGACCAGATCAAACGTTGAACGGATTCTCATTCGCTATAGCTTCACGTATTTGGCAAGTGTTGAAAAGCCGACACATTGTAAATCGTGGCGTTACACATATCTAAGATTCTTACTCTCGTTGAATCGAGAGTCGCATTACATTGCAACCTCTGGTTTTGGCACTGCGCACACTTTTGTAAAGATTGAATGTATGGATCTTTACCATCAAGCCGTTTGAATGACATCCCCAGAGCTCAGTGTTGATGCTGCTTTCATATCCAGGAGACGATCAGCCATGGCCCACCTGCCAGATGGCCCTGAAGAAATAATCTTCAGTTGGTAGGCGAGCCATGCCCCGATATCCTTATCCGTCTTTCCCACGACCTCGTACGCCATTCTCATTGGAAATAAGATGGATGAACTCGAAACGTCGCGTAGTCGTTCAAGATGAAAGTCGACGCTGCGACAAATGGTTATTGCCGACGAATACATCCGCTTGATCAGTAGTCCGGATTGCTCCAGATCTTGCAGGAGCAGATTGAGCCCTTGTGTAAACATCATCACCAGGATGAGGGCCCCGTTGAATGTAGTCGAGATACTAGCATCGTAAAGAGAATGATACTGCAGCACCGTAGCCCAGATAGGCTTTCGCTCTCCCTGTTGGTCTGCATGCGTAGGTGTTGTCTTCGGTGAGGCTACCTCTGTCCAGCGTGAGAGGGAGGTAGACGCCCAGCATTTCTCCCAAGCCTCCAAGCCCTGCAGTATTGAGCGCGCCTGTGAACGGAGGGAAAGTAATGACGCGATGTCTGGGGCTCCTGTTAGGCCCACAAGCATTTCGTCTCGCTTGACAAATATTTCGGGACAGTCAGCAACAATGTCGATGAGCAACTGTAACGGGTCCTTGCGTTCGGGATGCTGTAGCCATGGAATGCTCTTCCATTCGGGTTGAGATAGAATGGTTCCAGTATGAGTTAGCAGAGCGGCAAAAATGATAGAAGTCCGGGCCCTCTCCAGAATAATGACACATGGAAGTTCCTGCATGGATTCAGGTCCCCTGACTTTCAGCAGCTGCTCGAAACCACGTGCATGGCCGATCCAGCCGTCTTCTCGGTCACCCACCAGGAGCTTTGCAACTTGTGAGTATAACGCTTTACCATGTTGTTATGCTTGAGAATTTAGAGAGAGAGCCTACCTCAAACAGAGCCATAACAACAACTGCTTCTAATACGTCAAAGGATCGAGATCCCTTTGGATCTCCAAGGGCGTTGTTGAGGGCCTTCAAGGCAACGCCATATTTCCGTAGTCCTCGCTGCATGACTGGCTTCTGCAGGTTATGTAGGCCGAACATTGTGGTAGCTAAAGCTACGAAGCATTTGCCTGTGATAGTCCTGTCGGTACCTGGTTTGACCACGATGTCCTCACTTTCCCGAAGCAAATGTTTATGCGTATACGAAACGAAGATATCGTCCATGGCTGTCGGGATCAAAGAAGGTTCCAAGAAGCGGAGCGGAATCATGTAAGCAGCGCTGATAGCCGTTGTCATGAGTGCAGGCTGCTCGGGTGATGCCTTGCCAGACCGTCCTGAAGATAGTGACGATGTCAACGAGGTTTTGACGGGCGCAGATGCCTGGCAATTGCTACCGCTGTATTGGATGAAGCTGAACCCGCGGATCCCTCCGCACCGTAGCTTGGCTTTCAAGCATCGGTTGCATTCGGGGGTCATGAGGTCTTGACTACTCGTCAGCGTGGAACATGTGGAGTGATCTTTACAGATATCGACACAGGCAGGCTTACCGCATTTGACGCGCCGGCGACGACAGTTGTCGCAGGCCTTTGATCTTCCACCAACCCCAACCATTTTGGGCCTGATATTATGGCTGGTCAATCTTCAGACAGTAGGTACGAGTTTACGACTCGGAATCGGAGCGCGGCATGTTTGATAGAAGCAGAGATGCATCGTCGTTGGCATTGTCGCGACACGCCAAACTAAGACTGGGTCTGTGACGAGAGTGGCTGGAAACAGCTTGATGCCATTGGGCCCTCTCTGAGACCGGATCCGTCAACAAGCTAGCACGATCAAAGCTAGTATGCTTTGCTGCCTAAACTTAGGGAAGTGATACAGAAGATCATTTGCTCAAAGCTCTGGGGTCAGAAAACCAGAGTCGGGACCGGAGAGTGACACGGTAGATTGGTAGAGGGGCCGCCGTGGATTGAGTACTACTTCATTGCTTTCGGTTACGCACAGCACTCTCTGACTACTGCAAGTTGAAAGCCTCATGGAACCGCAAAGTTGTTGGCGTGCATGCCCCCTTAACTGTGAGGTAGGCACTGCGCTGGTCCAGAGCCTTCGGAAGCCGTCACTATGCTTACCCCCACGCCCGTCCCAGGTTGAAAGAGCAAGTCGTTTTGAGGACGGCGGAATGCGACCTCGAAATATGACCCTAATGCGGTAATATCATAGGGGTGAGCTGGGAATAACTAGGATTTGCTTAGCGTTGAGAAATGGCCCAAGCCACGCAAGTGATCTGCATCGTAAACTCCACAATCAGCACTGCCATGATGGAGACTACAGTATCTCGGCCAATGACGACTGCTGCAGTTCAAGCCGCATGACATTGAAGCTTTCCAACGGGCGTGTGGCTGACGGCGTTGTAGGGTCTTCGAGGATTCAGCCAAAACAGGAAATTTGTTTCTAAGGCCGCCTCACATGGAATGCCGATATTCAACAACCGAAGTCCCTATTGAATCAATAGGAACTTTGGTCGGGACTTTGGTCCCAGTGCGCTCAATTACTTAAAGGCAACTTATGTGCTGTCACGGGTGCTGCTGTGAGTGGAAGTTGACTATTACTGAAGTCCTGTCGACAATAACCCGGAAGAAAGATGGGCACAACTAAGACAGACTCATACAATCATAGTGCCTCGAATGTCGAGGTGTCTTTGGCACCTCCAGCATACTCCGAAATCGACCCTGTCCATACCCGACGTTTGTCAATCAATTCTTCTTCCTCTGGCCTTGAGCCACTGGATCCTTTGGAACAGGAGGAGCTGAACGCCGCACTCCATATCGAGCCAGAGACTGGCTGGATACCCAAGTTACATGCCACCAATGGGAATCTGTTCAGTCCCCTGAAGGTGAACTTAGCAGCTTCTGCTTCGAGCCGATTGAGTGGTCGTGCTAATACGTCACGCAGAGGCCGGTCGTGATTCCACGAATCGATTTTGGGGGCACTCTCAAAGTACCATTGCCGTTTATGCGGGCATATTCTCCCGACCTACGTACCCATGACATTCACGAGCAAGACTTTGTGGGCTTCATCGACAATTTGACAGTTGCGCAGGGCCCTCCAGCCCCATTGGCAGCACTGAACGCCGCAGGAAGCGTAGTTGGCTTTGTGTGAGTATCTCAGGCGTTCTACGCTGCTCTTCGGTCACTGACATCCTCAGACCCAATCATTGGGCTCAATTGGCAGGAGGCCTGACAAACCTGACTGTAGGCGTGGGCACAGCAGCAACACGAATCATTCGAACGAAAGTATTCCTCGAAAAGGTTAATGAGGAATACTTCGCGCCAAGAGGTCTGAAAGCTTCGGTGTGTAAGTCCAAGGACTTGGCTGTGATAATTGGGTGTGGCGAGACTCTGCCAGATTTGCAGTAAGTTTGAAATCTTCCTGTGAACTACGAGGACGGACACCTTACACATCGCAGGCCCCAGGAAGTGGACTGGGGAATGGACATCACGGCCCGCCGAATGTCTGCTCTACAGCCGTACATCGCGCCACTCACCTTCGATGTGCCGCCCCCAACAAAAGATCGACACATCATAGATCGAATCACCGAGAAGCAAATTGAGCGACAAGTAAAGAAGAAGGAGAAGAAAAAAGGGAAAAGAGTGATGAAGATGCGGAGGAAGCAGTCCCGTCAAGAACGAAGACAATCACAAGGCCTCACCACGTCAGACTTCATCGACTCCGACTCAAGTAGTTCAAGTCCGAGTTCTAGTTCCAGTTCCGACAGCGACATGGAACACCTGAACAGACAGGCTGAAATTGTGCGTTCCAAAGCCGACGAGAAGATGGAAGGAGCAAGCTTTAGTAAGGCCACGGACATCCAAAAGAAGAGAGACCGAAAGTTGCGAAGAATCGAGAGAAAGATGGAGAAGGCAGAGAAGGCTGAAATACAGAAGAGGGAGAAGATCGATAAGAAGCGTGGAAAGCGCCATGCGAAGGATCAAAAAAAGGCCGACAAGATGGAGTTTATCGTCATAGAGAGCTTGGAATGCGATTTAAGTGGTCGCAAATAAGCTCATATAGTACGAGGATTTTGGCCAGAAGTTCAGAATGATATTCGATCTCGTCAATTATCAGTCTGATATTATGAGCCTCTTTCTGTCTGCTCTCCTCTCCGTCGAGACGGTGTATTGGCTTAGGATCCAAGATGCCAAGATGCCGAGTCTCGTGAAAATAGTAAGCTATATCGTTGCAACCATCTGACTCCGTGTTTTGCGAATGGAACAGGTTGTGGTGCAAGCTTTTAGTGAAATATTTAGAATTTGGAATATTTGACTCTCAGGCCTCCGGTTCATTCCGGCTGATGTTCTTCTCACGATCCGTACTTGAATCCGACGACCTCCCAGTCGCCATGTAACCCGCCCTATTTGGAAGCAGGTGCAGCACGGGCACCTTCAACGTCCGGCTCTCTGATTCTGCCACTCTTTCTACCTGCGTCAGCTCCAACCTCCTCTTTCTCAACGCCTTGATGATTTGCCAGGCCGAATGCTGCTTCCTGGATCGAATGTCGTGGACCAACTCTGAGAACCTCTCAGGACTTTCTTGACCTCTATCATGCTGCTGCAGATCACTCAATCTGCTAATGAAATCAAGCTCAACGATCCCGGAGGACTTCGGCAGAGGATGAGGCTGCCTCAAAATCCACCAGAATCCGAACCCTGTCAAAATCACTACAGAGCTGCCGGCAGCAATAAATACCAATACCGTCCAAGGTTGGCTGACAAATCTCTTGATTGAGCGCCCGCCCGTGGCGGTCGTGAGAAGCTCAGGTGGAAAGGTTCGTTTGTCTGCGGGGAGTGCAAGCGTGTAATTCGCGTACTGCATAGCCGTTATGGCAAATTGCAACGGGACTGAAAGAAAGTTTTGGAGGAGTTCAACATGCATCTCATTGTCGGGGAAGAACTCCGTATACGTCCGATATTTCCACGCCATTCTTGCAATTGTGATGTTGATCGACTCAAGGTCGAGCTGACTTGAAAGAGGTCTCGGCACAAAGATTCTATTCCAGATGAGGTCCATATCGGGCACTGACATCTTGACTCGAACTGGATCAGAAATTGGCTCTGCATGCTGGATGGACAGATCCTTCTGGCTATAGGTTGTCGTCGCGTTCTGTCGATAAGCGGTAAAAAGTGTTTTTGACACCAGCGGTGTTCGAGTCCAAGACAGTTGCGTTGCGCAGGCTCTTGTAAATTGGAAGAAGCTCGGACAAGCCCGCCAGCCTATCCTCCTGTTATGCATTTGGGGGACTCATGACGGAAAACACATTCTTACCGGCTGCAACCGAATCTCCAAATTGCTTCTTACACATTTGCAATGCATCCCCTAATGGTGTTTGGTAGACGTTGCAGTCCTCCTGGATATCGAATTCGAACCCTTCAGCTACAGGCTCAAATCTGGCCACCATGCCAGGTGCGCCCTGAATCATGATCGACTCTGTATTGTTGAACAGGCCTCCTTTGAGGATCGTACTGTTGAGAAGAGGTCCCACTTTACGAGCTATCTCCATGCCTCCCGGAAGGAAGGACACCGAACAGTCATCAGTACAGCCTTTCATCTTCCATGTTGTCGCGTAACGCGGATAGTTCAGCAGCTGCTGTGTCCATGTATCGAAGAAGCCATCGAGGTAGGCTGTCGAAATGAGGCCCAAAATTGACACGTCAGGAGGAATGTTGCCAGCATACACGTCAACCGAGACCCCTTGCTTGATGAAGTAGTCTTCAAAGCTGTTCTGAACTATTGGCAACAAGTCAACGCATGGAGAGAAACTCACGGGGGCGGGCAAGTACATTTGAGGACCGAGCCAAGCCCTAGGCCCATGAACGGCAACGCGAGTCTTCCGAGGTTAGTTCTCTGGAAGTTTTCAACTAGACACTCATCTCACCTTATGATACCCCAGCTGCTGCGGAACTTTCCCTTGAAGATGAACTTCAAAGTAGAAAACCAGTCAGTTGCAGGGCTGAGTTGGAAGAAGCTAGACGCCGACGCCCCATCAACGCGTCCTGACCTAGAGGCAAGTGACCACCTCAATGCATCGGCAAGACTGAGAGTAACATATGCCAACAGCATGGCGTATAGTTGGGATAATAGTGATAGTAGCAGGTTAGTGAGAGAAGCATCGAAGGTCCATGAACCGATGACGGGATTGCCCTGGAAGAGGACCTGGTAGATGAAGAGCGAGTAAACGATGGTAAATACGAGGCTCGTGATCCATGCTGCGAGAGCAAGCCCAATCGGACGGCAATTTTCCTTCAGGCTCCTCTCTGTCAGTGATCTTGGAGGTAGCGAGTCAGCAGTCTCTCCTACTGTGTATAGGAAGTCGGGGCTGAATGGGACCGGCTGATGAGATGGAAAGTGAAGGTCCAGGGGAATCCTTCGATCTGGGTCGAAGATGAACGAGATGTCGTCAAGCTCAGAAGAGTAATCGCTCTTCGTCATGGTGAATGCCAGAGAACCGTGATGCTGTCAAAATCCGAAGTCATCCATTGAAAAGATGCAATGAGCCTGAAGCAGTCAGCTCGTAACATGGACTCAAGACGCGATAAACTCAACAACTCCGACCAAGATAACGAGGGATCACTCACATTAATATCAACGGCGGCAGGGTGGGACTAACACAGGTGCTCGCTACATCTGCAATCCTTTCACGGCGCATTAGCCTTGACTTGATTGCAAGACGATTATTGGTCAAGGATTATCGTGGATTTCTACTGACGACGGTGACTGGTGGAAATGGATCAAGATGGCTGCGTGTAGTTGTAATTGTCTTTTAGGTGACAGTCATGAACCTCCAAGCCCCCTACCTGGGCATCGGATAGCTTGCTGGGCAGGACCTGGAACCCCCCGCGACCCAGACGGGCGCCAAGGAAAGGCGACGACACTGACCAATCATAATCTGAGGCATATACTTTGGGATCTTTAGACGTCTCCTGTCCCTGGTATTGGAGGACAGATGCCTGCACAGTGCTGACCAGCTGAAAAGCATGGTGCGGGGTCCCTGGTCTCTGATGAAGGTCACGATGGCAAGGGTCTAACTTTGCTTTTTCTGTTCCGGCATCCCGGTCGAAAATAGGCCTGTGTCTGCGATGTTTGTTTTCTTCGACACTTAAGTTATGGCGAAAGACCAAAATTGAAAACTGAGAGCATTTGACCAAGGTCGGGGCTCCAACCAAGTACGATATCCGCTCGCCACGAGCGCGACTACGGCGGCTGTGGCCGCGCATGTTTTGTGTTTAGGACGCGAAAGTATGGCAACCATCAGATGTGGCGCTTTTAGTCCATGTAGTGTGACCACAACTACATCCACACTCAGTGGGTGAGTGGCACAGCCTTGTGTACGTTGCATTCGAATTGACCGACAAGTCAGGCCTCGAGTCTGTTGTAAGATCGGGCTCTTGTTCAGCCGGTTGACCACTTGCTTGAATGGTGACATGCCAAGCAAGTGACCAATGGCTTTTGATCCTGGATATGATCTCTTCCAGGCCCGTCGTAGTCACTCTACAGGCGGCTGTTCATGATGTCAGAATTAACTCTTAACAGAAATTTAATAGTCAGGTGAGGGGCGTTACCAAACATCGTCAAATGGACTAGGATTGAAGAGTATGCTGTTAGAGTATCATCTCTGAATAGCCTCTCCCGCAATCATCTATCCAAGAGATGGTGGCGGTGATCCGGTTGGGCATCTAACTCTGTTACTGTGACATGCTGAGCCTGTGTCCCCGCAACCTCTGGCTTTGGCATTTCCGCCCAGAGCTCATGTTTCGACACAGAGACACCATAAAGCTCTGTCCTTTGCGGTTCGGAATGCAATTCTCCCGGGGGCACAGACTGGTAATATGTCCCATTGCCCGCCTCTTTTTTGCGTTCTGCGGCCACCGCCTCTTGCTGCTTCTTGCGCTTTCTTACAAACCAAAAGAATGCAGCGACTAAGACAAACCCCAGAATTGCTCCCACGACTGCACCAGCTATCACGGCGGTAGAAAGGGTCTTGTTGCTTCCATCATCGACGCCACTATCGCTGACTTTGTTGTCATCAGTAGATGAGCCATTAGAGGTCGCGGGGCTGGTGAATAGACTGTGAACTCTCTCAGAGGACCATGCGATTGAGCTGATACCCCTGTTAAAGGTCAGCATGGCTGGAAGATATCGGGAAAAGAATTTAGCTGACCCTTTCGCATACCAGTCCTGGATTGTGCCTGCGGTCTCGTAGTCCCTGGCATCCGCATCATAGTCTGTCTTCCATAACCAGTCTGTCATGTCAAATAATCCTAGACCGTTTGGCCAGGGATCCGCCCCAGACCAGGCTGTCCTCCCATCAGTGCCTCCGACAGAAAGCATCTGACGACGACCTACGACGGTGCAAGTATGATATCGCCGAGCGTTCTTGGATTCGTACGGTACTTGAGTCCACACAAAGCCCGGAAGACTAAGGACGAAGACGTCATCGAACGTGGAGCCACTATCAGTATTGGTACCCCCGAAGACGAAGCTGCTGAACGTTAGCTTCGGCTTATGTGGAACAACAGGCCAGCATACATCTCATAGGTTCCATTCTTTCCCTCGGCGCCAACATAGCAGAATCCCCTTCGTGCGGTGGGGGGTGTGCCCGTCGTCTTCTGCCAATACCAGTCTTTCGCGATAGGGTCGTAAAACGTCAGGTTGCTGAAGTCCATCCACCCACTCGGCGCCTTCTGACCCGGTTCAAGGGTGAACGTTGCGCCTCCCATAACGACAATTAGACCGTTGCTCCCGAATATCGGGATATAGACCGCTCCGCCACCGACAATGGTGCCATATTTAGAGAATGCCGAGAACCCTGGCTTCGTGTCATTGCTCCAGACTTTGGTCGTCATATTGTATGATACAACTCCGGGAACTGGTTGCGATGCAGGATTCAAATTCGTCCAGGCGGATGCGATACCTCCAAACCAGAATGCCGCGTCGTTTGTGCTCACGTAGGCACCCTCCTCGCATCTCCTCAGCTCGCCGAAGAACGATGGGTTCGCTGGCGACTCCGTTACCCACTCGCCGCCTCCCTTGCCATCCGCCTCAAATTTCCATGATTTTGGTCCATCGATCTTTCCACCGTACGGCAGATGTCCACCCCAGATGTAGAACGCATTCGTACCCTCATTCTTCCACATCGCTTGCCCGTCCATCCCAATCGTGGGCTTTTCTATTATTTGTATCGTAACGTTCGAGGATGACCAGGAGTTGGACAGATCGATTGAGAGTGTGGAATTCACTATCACGTCTCCGAGTGAGCAGTCTATCGGTGGGTGCCGAATGATGAAGACCTACCCGCATTCGATGCCCTGTTCTTGATCGGAGTGCCATCAGCTCCGAGCTGTGACACCTCCCCACCGTCGATGTATGCATAATTGCCGAGAGTCGTAACTGGGACGAGTTCGGGTCAGCTTCGGCTTTTGGGAAACGAGGAGAAATGAGTTCACCTCTGGCCATTCCCCGGCGAAGAAAAAGTTCTGTGGAGGGAGCTGCTGATAGCGCCCAGCCCGACTGCGCGCTCGCGCGGGCCGGGATCTGCGACAGAAGACCGAATATCGCAACTGGTACCAGTGATCTAAGAAACATTGCTGGAGCGCACTGAAAGAAATAGTCCTGGAAATTGTAGACAAGCAAGATAAAGGAAAACAACATCGCCAACACTTTTGCAAGACACCTTGACCAGAAAGTCCAGCCAGGACAAACGCTGCGAAGAGACGGGGGATGTTCGTTCTTTGAATTGCAAACGCTTCCAAGTAAGCGACAGCGCCATCGCCTCCTAAACTTGTCATCCACTCTTCCCCAATCGCTCTGCCTAGGTACGTTAGCAAAAGCTCCCAGACGCTAAGAGTGTAAGCGACTGTTAGCCCATTACGGCACGGTTCCCCCTAATTTTGGTGTCTAGAAAAGGGCGCAATTTTTCCAGCCAAGCCAATAAGACCACGGATACCGCAGGCTACGTTTCCTAAAAGCATTGAGAGCTTTACATGTCGATGCAGAACTGCGATGACTCTGTCCACTTGACTCATTCCTATCTGGCTATCAACCACTCGTGCGCGCGAAGAACACGGCAGCAGTTGAGCGAGTAGAACAGGCTGCCCCTAGAAGTGACTTGTAGCGGGCGCGGGAAGGGCGCACAGGCAGCAGCCTAAATTTCAAACGACGTTAGGCTTTGGTATCAGCGTGGTGGCCGCTATCTTGGCTGGCAGACTGCCGATATTGAGGGGCTGATTCAGGGGCAATGAGCTGCCAGCTAAGTCATCCACGTTCACCATTATTAAATAGGTCGCTCAGGAACAAGCAATGCATCTTGGCGGTAAGCGCTAATGGGCTGCAACACAATGCTCCTGAGTTCGCACAAGCTGATGTCGATCCATTACCAGTGTTACCAGTACAAGGTCTCTTTCAAAATTCAGAGGAACAGACACAGATGTGATGTTTGGCGGCACTAAAATGGGTCTCTGGCAAGCACGAGCTCAAACACTGCGAGATTTGTTCGATTGACTGGATTTTCCACGAGAGAGAAACGGCGCCATGTAAGTTCAACGACACGCATTCTCGCGCATTCAAATTCAAATGCGAATCCATGCTGATCGACCACCTTGACCGTAGTTTTGAGCCACTCGGAAAACATAAAAGAGTTTCAATCCTTCTAGCTCTGTAGTTGCAGCTTCCATACCATTGAAGCAATGAAACGCTTCTTAGTCAGTGCAATTCGGAGAAACAAGGATGGAAGTCATCGGCCTCAATGGACTGATCTCTGAAAGAGGTGAGGCTGTACCAAATGACACTTCAAGACATTGAATAGCCCACCAAAGTTTATCACGAGTCTGTTTTGTTCTTTTCTCTCCTCAGATACGGGGAACATTGAGAAAGTTGTTGGTGGATGGACCAATCTAGAAAAGGCTACGGGTGTCAAATTCAACACAACCTAATACCCATAATCCACCAGCGTAATTTGAGTATCACAGTCATAAGAACATTCAGGCTTCAGCAATAGCTCTACATAGTGCTTCTAGACTGACTATGAATAGTCAGTAAACCCGTTTTGAAGACAACGTGGCCCCGTCGGGGATGGATCCATAATATCTTAGAATACAGTAATAAGACGCTTGAATAATTCACTTCCAGATGTCCACATCATAACGAAACCTAGAACCGAGCGCCAATGACTATTCTTATTGAATCTCGCTGCGGTTATGTGAAGAGTCAGCCCGGCCCCGTATGTAATGTCCTTTATGCCAGATAGAGACTTGTGAATGAGGTCCATCGAAGTCTCGACCCATGCATGAATACTTGCAACGATACATCTACCACCGGATCCGCCACAGTGAACTGGAAGTATTGTTTCTGTGAGCGCCGCGGCATAAACCTGGCATTGCGGACAGACGCATCGGGGGAGTTTTGCCTCTTGCGGGTTGGTTGGCCCGAGGATGAGCCCGGAAGATCGTACTTCCTTGCTGTTAAGATATGGGACGCGAGGGCCAGGTGACGGACAACGGCTTTCGATCGAAAGAAAATAAGGTTCGGGTGATGGGGCAGTAGCCGTATGACATATCCCGCCGGCCGGGACGGCGGGAGGATATGCCCACAATACGTCCAGGCGCCCCAGATTTCCGAAAGTGTGATCATTCGAGTGCGAAAGTGCTTAATGGGTCTCGGTCTACGCTGATGACCCGAACTCCGCAACGAGAGGCTTTCCTTACTTGTGGGAGCGGATGGTACACGATAGCCCCTTGACGTTCGGGGGATCGGAAACCAACGGCAAAAGGAGATATGGAGCAAAAGCAGCTCCGCGTTACATAGTCTGGTTCATTTATCAGACGCAAGTATGAGACGAATTATGAGACGAACTGAGCGGTTTGCTCCACTCAGTAAGGAGGTGACCGACAAAGTAGTAACTACATCCGTTGTTGACCGTCTACTGAGTTGAATGACTTCAAATGACTCAGTTGCCCATTACAACTGACTCGATTGTTCAGTAGAGCTAATTTGGGAATGATTGGGAATGATGATCTGCAGCATAAGGCGAAGTCCCACAACTAAGCGACAACATTCTTTGGGAAAGAAATGCATCCGATGTACCACGGAGTAGCCCGCAGTCCGCTGAACTGTTGTAACTGATCGTGTCGTTATAAATATCAGAACCTCGCCAAAGGAAACAGATGACCAGCCTTCACTACCAACTACACACTTCCGTCTACTTTCAACATTCCAAAAACCAGTACACCACAACTCAGACACCATGAGATTCACGCAAGCATTTGTCGCCGCTTCCATGACTCTCGGCGTTATGGCCGGCTGCCGATTCGCTCCCGAAGTCTGCAAGTCAGACGTCGGTCCCATCTCTCGCGGCCTCACTGACGGCTGGGTTTGCGATCTCCCGGAGGATCTTCCCTGCCAGACGACATGTGAGATCACTGGTGAAAGACAGCGATCCGAGCCCGGTGTTGTTGGAATGGAGACTATGAAGTGCTGCAAGCCCAGCCCCAACTGTTAGTAACAATCACTCGCAAGGTCGATACACCAACGGTGTTGGCGCTAACATTCTGCCGCAGGTTAAACACGCTTCATGGCAACAAATATCACCGAAAAGCCTCGGGTTTGCAATGGTCAATATTGTACCTTAGGATTCTAGGAAAATTGGGGATTAACCCACGTCATGCAGGGTCCTAGATTCCAGCAGAGCGCAGCTTTACTTCATCACGTAGAAGCGCTAATAATACCCCGCATTTGAAAATTATAAATTACAGAGCACTTGCTTCTTATATCCCTTGTAGGAAACAGATGGATGCATGGAGTTCATGAACAATTCTGTTTGAGATATTGTGGCTGCCGTATGGCGATGCACGCATTTACACCTGCATCACCCGCTACACCCTCGTCCGTTCATGGGCGAGAGGTGTGCATGTTATATAGTTTGTGCGAAAAGTCCGTCTTTTGCGAGTATTTTCAGCTGACTCCATCCTTAAATAAAAGGAAGGGAGAGGCAAGTTCAACACGACTGTGTCTTGATGAACTTAGCGATCAGTCTTCCAAATAAACTAGCACCATGGTGATGCAACCCGTCCATACGTAGATGCCTAATTAGCGGCGGGCAATCAGGTCAATGGTCGTTCAAAAACCCAACATTTGACGTGTGCTGCTCTCTAGGGTAGCCCATGGGCGTGACCGGCCTCCATTGCCCAAAGCACCAACTACTAAAGCTCACGCCTTAGCTACATGTATGTATTTCGGAGCACCGGGATGACAGCTCATGGTCTACTCGGGAATACCTCCAAGTATCAGCCGCACCCGGCGCCTGAACATATGTAGAGAACAGACTGTTCTGTCAAGTGGTGGTATGTCAGGCCCCAAGGTATTGCTATTGCAGGGTTGAGTGGCAAAGCGGTTTCAATAAAGGGCTTCTGGCTGGCCAGGGATACTCACCGCGCATTTAATGCCCATAGCTTACTTTGACGACCCTGGATACCTGGAATCAAACGTTCTCTGTGTCTGAGGTACAATTGAATCCGGCGAAACTTATTCCACCGGTAGAACATCCAGAGGTTGAATTGCGTACTGAATGCATGAACTTGCTTTGCCATGTAAGCCTTCTGTATGTTCAGTCATGCAACGTAACGACAGAGAAAATACCATCCATGATGACAGAATGTAAGCAGACAGCACGAGTATAACCCTGTCCCTGCCTGAGTGTGTTGCCTGTGTAATGCATTCTTTGGTCAGTCGGTAGGACCGATGAAGGCGGTCCATTGTCTTGAAGTCGGTAATTCGAATGAAAATAGCATCTAATTGATGAAGTTGACTTTCTATAAAATGGAGAGCGTGTGACCTCTCTAACCGTCATGCTGATCTACAATTACACACATCTTCGACTCAAATACCCTCCTGGCCAGCGCAATTTACATTCGACATCAAATAAGCTCACCGCACCAGGCTGTCCCGCTCGAAATGGATGATAAGGCTCTCGTGGAAATGAACGCCAAAGGCCGTTCCAAACTCTTGGAACCTTTCAGACTCAGACCATTTAAAGACCTTACCCCCGAATGTTACAAAATGCTCCCTCCCGCTCGCAACGCGCCGGTCCCCATCTGCCATACCTTCGTTCCTTACCGCCCGTTTCCCCCCAAGGTCAAGTTCCATCCTGGTATAGACTTCAATCCTTTGTCGCAGGTCAGTGTTGCTCACCTTGGTGATCACACAAACCACAAGATGTTTGCAGTCTCAGGTTACAAGCTTGAATCAGGCAGTAAGTATGACGGGCGACCCAGATGGATTCTGCACAATGGTCCCAACATCAGTGACGCTGCCCTGGCTATGATATGCGAGCTACCAGAGTGGACAAAGGACGACAGCGAGGGCATAATTACGGTACCATCGACTGTCTATGCGAATGAAAGCAGCGTTTCCGGCGACACGAGTAATGCGTCTGGAGACAGGGAATTCATGGGCGCCCAGAAGCATCGCTCTAAACCCATATGCGGAGCCCAAAGATATTCGGTGACTATTCCGCTACTTGAAAAAGGCGAAATGCACCGCAGCTACTGTTCCTGGGGAATGTTGCCGGAAGAAGAATTCACGACGAGATCAACAACGGCTTTACTCTCAGAATCAGGCAAATAGGGCTGACGGGGCAACATATGTATACGTACTTGTGCACCATGCGTATGACGAGCCCTCTCAAGCCTTGGAAGTCTTCTTTCAAAATTGAGTTCGTCGAAATGGATGATCTTGGAGACAGCTGGCGTGTTCTGGCAATCATTTCGGCCATAAGAGCATGGGAACTCCGAATTGGTCTCTGGGGCCGTATTACTGCTATTGGTCGTTTGACGTTCTGAGAATGAATGATGCTGTATTTTAATGCGCCTCTACATGTACCAAAATTAGGTACGCGCCGTTTTAGTGGAGGGTTCGAACAGAGAACTTCATGGAATTCTATTGTCCTGGAACTAACTGCCAAACTGCTAAACTGAAATCACTGTCGCACATCGAGCATGTTGTTGTTATGATGATGTCGTACAGACGAATCCTGCACGCATGAGGCAGCGGGTATATGTGTCCAGGCGAATGGAAACTGGGGTCCATGTCAGCATTGATCAAAACCATGGCCACATGTTGATGTAGTAGAGCACTCATTTAGTCATATCTGCCAAGAGATGTCTGCTGCTAGTTGACAGAGGTTCCGCAGATCCGGCTTCATGCGTCTTGGCCGGAAAGCTTTTAGACCAGCTTCTTGGCAACTTTGCATAGCTCCCACCTTGACCCTGGACATAGCAAGTAATGGCTCCCAAGAATCGAGGTTGCTTTCCTTTCAACTTTCTGTGGATCTGTAGTTTTCCATCCACCACGGTCGCCCCCCATCGATCTTCCGACCTTCCACTTTTCAAGCTTGTTTCCCCGAATCATACCCACTCAATTACCTCATCTCCATCCCGAAACAAAATTGTTTCCTTTCAAGGGGACGACGCTAAAACCGAGATTTCCGGCACTACGCCACATTTTGATGTGTTGTTCCTGGCTAGGAAAGGACCCGGCATCGGGGTCGCCCACACAAAGGCGGCCCGAAGGATCCGCGATGCCCAGAGCCCGCCGACGCCTTCGGTGCCCCTCTCCCGCAGAGTTTCATCCAACTCGATGCGGCCGACTCGTACAATGGCGGCATAATCATGCTATCCGACTCGTTGTTGTTCGGCGCCTTCACCGTCAACATCCCATCACCGTTGACGCGTGGCCGTCACCGGAACGACCCCTCATCACCTGCACTAGCGTCATCTAGACCAACTGAGACAAAGCCAGCAGCTGAAAGACTAGATCCCCCGCTACGTTAGCTAGCTCGATGATTCCAGGGCCCGGCCAACAGAGGCAGCTCTTCGAGATCCAAATTCGGAATGGGCGCACTATGCATTGTTCTATATGGAGTAATATTATGGCGCCACCTGAAATGCCGCTACCCGCATCGTCAGCACAGCAAGCGCAAGAGTTCCTGATAGCGCGGTAATGTCAGTCGAGGCTCGTTTCCTTTGACACTTCCCATCACTAACGGGTGGAGAGGACGAAAATTCGGACTCACCGTTCACCAAACGCTTTGACTGGCAACCTGAGCTACGGGTTGACGGCCCACGTAACTGGGAGCGCTCAGAGTAATACGATGCCGTACTCGGCTTTGTTGTGCCGACAGACGCGACAAAGGGCATCCGTCAACTCAACTCCACTTGATGTACGTGATGTCCGCGGAAGTTCAACCATAAACATTTGCTTATAAGGACTGCATCGATCCCGAAGATCTCGAGATGTTTTCCTCTTCATCCCATCAGCTTCAATCATTTCCCGCCTTGGGCATTTCAGTCTTTTAACCACACTCTCTCTACCAACACTCTTTGGTATTACGAGCCTCCCACAGGTTTTCAGCAACATTTTTCAAAATGCTCTACCCTCTCGCTCTCGTTGCCCTCGCGGGTCTTAGCTCTGCTTCGCCCACTGTCCAACCCATCGACTTCGACGCCATCGCGGCTGCTGCCACTCCCTCGCTTGTTGGCCCTCCCGTCACCGCCACCGGCCAAACCGGCGTCTACAACGCTGTAGCTGCCTCTTCGTCTGCTGCCGTTGCTGTTACTGGTGTTGCTTCCGCCAGTGCCACCGCTTCTGTGGTTGCTCGCAACCTTGAGGCTCTCGAGGCCCGCAGCCTTGAGAAGCGCACTTACTGCTTCCTCTGGTGGTGCTGGGGCTCTCCCACCACCACCTCTTCCAAGGCTACTACCTCCACGCCTTGCACCACTTCTACTACTGCCAAGGTCGTCGTCAGCACCACCCCGGCCGTTGTCACCACCACCTCGGCCACTCCCGTGATCACGTCCGCCGCCTCCACCATCACTGCCGCCCCTAGCTGCACCCCTATTAGCTGGACCAACACTTTCGCGTTCACCACCGCGTCTGGCTGCAGTGCCCCCTTCGAGGTTGGCACCTACTGTGGATTCGTCAACCCTGAGGACCCTTGTGCTCCTCAGCCTGACGGCACCGGCCCCCAGGTCCAGCCTGACACTGCCAGCGCTTTCCAGGCTTACGCTCCTTTCCACTCCATGGCCTCGAACGCGCCTACTCCCAGCGGATATGCCCAGACTTTCAAGGACCTCGGTGCCTCTGTCAACGCCAACAGCTACCTCGGCCTCTACACCCTCAAGTCCTACGACGTTGCCCAGTGCGCCTCTTACTGCGACAACACCAACCTTTGCACCGGTATCAACATCTACATTGAGCGTGACCCCTCCATCAACCCCGACCAGTGCTCTTGCCAGAACCCTTCGTCCATCACCAACTACAAGTGCACTCTCTGGGGATCTGGTGTCGACAGCGCCGCCGCCACCAACACTGGCCAGACTCGTGACAGCTTCCAGGTCGTCATCGCCGGCTCCAACGGATACCAGAAGACCAACAACACCACTCCTGCTACTCCTTCCGGCTGGACCAACCCCCAGAGCTGCGGTGGTGTCACTCACAGCCACCCTTCTACCTGCATTGGCCAGAAGTTCTTCCCCGGTCCCTTCGACGTCAGCCTTTGCGCCGCTTACGCCGCTTCTCAGAACACTGTCAACTACAAGTCTCTGGGTCTGTCTTCTTGGGCCAGCTGGTTGGGCTACAGCCCCCTGAAGTGCAACTTCTTCAACGCCTTCATGATCAAGCAGAACGGTGTTGCCAAGGGTACCTACTGCAGTCTCTTCTCTCAGCAGTACAACCCTTCTGCTGCTTCCTACAGCCCTGGCGTGTCTGGAAGCGTCAGCTGGAGCGTTGAGACCAGCTGGAGTTTCTGCTCTGCTTAAGAGCTTTCTCTCTTTTCACTTTCTCATCTCTCGTCGAGAAAGACAAGACACCAATCGGCGATGTATTGTTTAATGTTTTACTTTTGTAATTTACTATAGACTTTGGTGCGACCAAAATAGACGTTCTTTACCTGATTTACATTCACTGCCAACTTGTGCTTCCATGTCTATGATCAAGTGAATAATATCTATCTTCGCTCAGAGGTGAGGTACACGAATCTTGTCAAGATCAGGCGCATCCATCCCAGCTATCTTCGATATAGAAACAGTGTTCTCACCGGGTGACAAGTTGCAATGCACGGTACTGTTGCCGGTAGTGTCGGTACCGTTGCTCGCTGTAGGCAGAAAAGCGATTATTTGCTCCATGCCATTACATGTGACCGCCGCGTAACGCTGTTCAGTTCCACCAACAGTATGCGTCAACACGATCGTCCCTCTTCTTCCTGATCCCGCATCCAAACCCGAAAACTCAACGCTTCCCAGGCTAGTCACCGATGTCCCATTACTACATCCAGTGCAACTTCTGTCGTGGGCACCGTCGGCGAACAGAGCTCCCTCGGCTTCGTATTCTGTATACTTCGGGGCTTCTCTCCAACTTTCTGTTTTGCTATCCAGAATCCAACTATCTCTCCACTCCAGGGAGACATTTGTCCCTTGGATCTCGAGTGGGAGCCAGATGTATGTGCTGCGCAGCAGATTGTCGCTCTGCCACCGGTCGCCCATGTAAATGAACTGACCATTTCCCAGAGGAAGGATGAAAGTGGTTTGGCTCGAAAAGGTTAATGATCCCACGGGAGCAAACGGCTCCCAAGCAGACCACGGTCCGCTGAGAGATTGGGAGTAGTTGTAAAGCTGTGACTGTCATAAGCTAGGCTCCAGAACAGGGAGAAGAAAGGTGCACTAACGTTGTCGTTTGCTTTCCAACCGGAGAGAGTACTGCCGAACATAAAGTAGTACCCGTTGTGGTGGATGAGAGCGGGCGACTCCACATGGTCGCCTTCCCAAAGGTGAACATTATCAGTGACGTTCAGATAGTCAGGCGAAATTTTCACAATACGCAGTCCGTTCGGGCGCTGGTTTCATCCATTAGGCATACGATCAGAACCAACGTCTTGAAATACTACTTACGTCTTCAGTAAGAAGGTAGCCAGTTCCTTCCTCGTCCTGGTAAAGTCCGATATCACGGCTCTGTTGCCCAAGAGGACGGAATCCCCATCGGTACTCGTACGGGCCGCAAATATGATCAGCCGTAGCAACGCCCACCCTGGCATCCTTCCGCACTGCGAGATCATCCGTAGCCTCGCCATTGTCGATGTGGGCGTACATGACATACTTCCCAGTCTTTTCGTTGTAAAGGATCTTGGGACGTTCCACGATGCGGTTGGTCTTGAGGTCTGGAATCGAGTCGTTTCGAGAGAGAGCGGCGCCCTCGTATTTCCACTCGACAAGATTTTGAGACGAATAGCATGAGACACTTTGGAAATACGCTGTCGAGTCCTTGTCCTCACCAAGCATGTAATACTTTCTTCCAATCTTGTTGATACCTGCACCATGAGCTTGGATATGCTTTCCAGTGTTGACCTAAGACAACGTCAGCATAGTCTGTCCTTCTTCCATTGTCTCTGTACTTACGTCAGTCCATGTTGTTCCAGAAATAATCTCTAGTTCTTCGGTAGTCGTCAGGTCATCCCGTCCTCGGGAAGAATAGGGAAGCGTTGTTGCGCGGGAGGGGCCCAGCACAAGGAAAAGGAAGTACAAGTTCAGGTTCATTCTCATGATGATACTTGAGCTAAGTTAGAGGTGCAGCGACAATAAGATGCCTTTTGGTTCCCCGAAGTAGGTGGGATTGATAATCAGAGAATAAGAAAACAAGATACTTAGGCGATCATGGGAAGTGTGGACCTCGGGTCGATGATATCTTTACCGAGATATATAACCTCAGCGATGCATCCCACCGGCTAATGGCACGACCTGCTTGTAGATCAGTTCTAACCCCGCACCATGGCCTGCTCGAAGATGTTCCTCCAATGACGAAAGGTGAAAGGGCTACTCTGGAGACCGAAGTCCTCTTGGAATCTCGATTGAGTAGTTCCAGAAGCCTAAAGTAATTCGCAAGCGGACCCAAGACATATGCGTTTGCACATCACTGCGTCCAGCCCGGTATATCGACAATTCTTCTCGGAATACAGAGGAAGAGAGGCGGAGCTGTTCAATTCGTTCGCGATACATGTACTCTGCCAGCACAGGTGGCTATCCATGATCTGCTATATTCAACTTCTGAGTTAAATGGCATTTCCATTCTAACAGATTCTTCGCTGACGGCAGCTAACCTCAACATGGTTACGTATTGTTTCACAGAAAATGACACAGGGCTTGAATGGCACTATGTGTATGCAGTCAGGCAAACTACTAGGGCAAGAACATAGCCCACACGGCTTGATAAGGCGTTTCCCATGTAGATCTTCAACTTTCGATCTCTATATCTTCTGATCCTACACCTGATTGTTACATTGAATTTGCAATATTGCAGCTCTTTGTCCAGCCTCCTGCTGAGTCAAGTGCCTTTCTGAAAGTCTCCAGCAAATCATCTGTGTCTTCCATCCCCACGCTGAACCGAACGAGGTACGGGTCCACGCCCAAACTGGATGCCCATTCTAGCTCCTTCATGTGAGCAAGAACCACATAAGGCGATGTCAATGTGAAGTTCGTCCCCAAGCTAGGTCCCTTCGCTCCGTCCATGTTATCGTAAAAGGTGATAGCATCTTGCTTGCGATGAAATACCACGGACATTAGGCCTCCATATCCTCCCCCAGGCAGTCTACACGCTTCATAGTTCGATTTGTCGCCATTGTACTTTGGATAGTACACCCTCTTAATAAACGAATTGGCCAGAAGCAGTTTTGCAATAGCTTCCGCATTGATGTTCATCTGATGAATGCGTTTGGTGAAGTCCCGGCTGTTCTTTTCCATCAGGACGACATCTTCAGGCCAATATGTGTCCTTGTACTCCCGGTCCGCGATCGCTTTCAGACTGGAATAGTATCGGCCTGCCGGATTAAACACGGCAGAACCCCCGGTGACGTTGCATGCGCCCGAGAAGAACTTGGTCAGAGAGGTAACCACCACGTCCGCATATTGAAGGACGTTGACATTGGCGAAAGTTCCAATCGTTTCGTCCACCACTATGGCGAAGCCATACTTATCCGCAAGCGACCGGATGCGCTTGAGGTTCGGACATGTGAGCAACGGGTTTCCCGGAAACTCGCAAAAAAGGGCCAAAAATCGCTCCCCACGCTCAAGCCGGTGCTGGATGTCGTCCAGCTCAATCTCGGTGGCGTTGCCGTAGAAGACGCAACCGGGACCAAACTTCTGAAGAATCTTCAAGGTGTCCACATAGGGAAACCCGAAGCTTATGCTCTTCAGTTTACCACGAGTACCGAGGAGGAATTGGTGGGTATGAAATATCGCACTCATTCCGGTCGGGAAGATGTACACGTCGTCAGTCAGGTCGTAGGCACTAGGGTTGTGCGATTCCACTGCGACCGGGGTTTCGCTCATGGCCTCACACCTTATGTGATGGCTCAACATGTCGGCAATGCGTTGTTGGAGTGCCCTTTTGGCCTTGATAGCTTCGCCCAAGAGTAACTCCACCTCATGATCGAATTCCTTCACATTGAGACATGCGCTCTGCGGCATGGTACATCCTGCGCTTATTTCTGTACTCGAGCGAGATGTAGTTTTCTCTGGCGACTCCAGAGAGTGGTACAGTGGAGGTCCACGATTCCCCGTGTGCTTTGTCGACGTGAGCATCTTGTTGGGATATTTGGGGATGAGTAGAGCTTGCTGGAAGAGATTCTGGCAGAACTCCGCCCGTCTACTGGAGACGCCGAGCCCAGTGTGTTGCCAAAATTGTTTTGCGCATCTGAAAGCGTCAGGATGAAAAAATACAACCGATAATGATGGGAAGAGCGGCTTCCAGTAGATAGCGTCTGGGTTGGAGTCGTCTAGGACTAGCTCAAGAGTCTCAACGCCAACTACGGCAGGGGCTGGAGCATGAATGTGCAGGAAGTTTACACATAGCTGCGCAGCATACTCGTTGGGAAATAGCATGGCTTGTGTTCCTGGTGTATGACTGAATCTTGAAGCAATGGCCTGAGCAAAAGACTCTATGCTTCTGTGGATGAAGAATCTCGGATAGCCTGTGAGCATCTTGTCGACGACCCAACTCTCCCCCGTCGCCCAACCCACATTAGACTCCCATGTCGGTAGAGAAACACTGACGGCCTGGAGAAATGGTCGGAATGGTTAGGAGACGCAATCAGTCAGGCTGTTAGGGTTAATACAAACTGACATGCTCTGTGTGAGGGGGGATCGACTCTCCCAAAGATAGCTGTACCATGGCTCACACGTTCAAAATGGTCGTCGAAAATTGTACAGATCATGATTTGCAAAGAATGGGGGAGTGACCTGTTTTTAAAGGTCCGAGGGCTCTCGAGGTAAGACAGCCAAGAATCGCACCAAAGGCGGATAGCAAGAATTCCAACTGCCCATGACTCTGGTGGTCCTCGGGTTTCACTAACGCCACGTATGGGGATACGAGGTTTTCTCATTACCTAAATGTTTGATAGACTCGAAGTGAGTGGTGAGCACGCCATCCATTGACGTTCATTTTGCTATGGTACCATGTAATGTTAAGTACGACTACAAGCAGTTCTGCGGAATTTGGCGAGGTTGCGGGGGAGGCGGCACGTTTGAGCCGGAAAATTGCTCCGAGACACAACATACGGCTGCGAGACAACAAGGGGATGGCGGCAGGCGGGTAGTAGATGACGTTTGGCGAAAAAAGCACGCAGCCAGGCGACGATCCGAAAGAAGGCGGAAAGCAAAGATCATTCTCTTTGGTTAACGCGGATTGAATACAGAAGAGAGAGCATCTATGGTCAGGTTATTGAGATATGTTGGGGGCTTACTTGTACTCAACCCAGCTTCGCCTATGCTCCGATCCTGCCTAGCCCTCAGAAAATAGTTTCAAGAATTTAGTAGGGATTCCACTATTCGTAGAAGTCCTCTGAAACCTCTTTATCAAGTTCTCATATTACACAAACAAGGTATATGCGATTAATACTTACCCAAGAGCCTCGGGGGATTGTGGGATGACGATGATGTGACCAGTCATGTTGCACCATTATCAAAAGTTGACTTGGGACAAGCTTCACCTCTCATGATCATTGAACTGGGGTTATTCATCAGCTTTGCGGGCATTCAGGCTGGGAGAATCGTTGGTCGAGATTGCAGTGGCTTTCGGTTTGCTGTCTTTGCTAGGGGTGCAGACGTTTCACAGAGGTGAGAAATAGTGAGGTTGTGGATGCCAAGAGCGACTTTGATTGCCGCATTATTAGAGTCACTTGAATCCGTAGCTTGAACAAATAATTTTGATTATTCGCCACTCATCCTGTAAAGAGATGTTGATTTTATCTCAGTTGAAGGGCTCATTGATCGCTGTTTGGGGTAAGTCGCATCGAGCGCATTCGATGACGCGATCTCATTGGCTCTGACAGAAGCTGGGTGCGTCAGTGGGCCTGTGCTGACAGACTCAACTTCGCGTCGTGGTCGAGTATTTTCACGTCTACAAACCATCTCACCTACAGCACAGTCACAAACTTATGACCGGACGTCTGCTCAGGTGCTGTTCTCTCCGCGCCGGAGCCTACTCTGCATTCGCGTCTTTTCCATCCAGACCGCTGCTACGGAGTCTGTCATCGTCGCCTCAAACACGTTTCACTGTCGGGCGCCATCAGAATCACCAGATGGAAGCCGCCACCTCCTCGATCCCCAGCGTCGACATCGAGCTGGACGCCAACAGTGTCCTCGAACCAGATGGCGAGTCCAGTCTCGAGCCGGCTCTTGAGGAGCCTGAGCTGCCTCCCCCGCCTCCGCCACCCCCGGCGAAGCCGCCAAAGGGCTCGAAACTCGATTGGCTATATTTCCCGGCGAGAGATCTCGCAGGCACAGTCACACGAGACGAGTTATCGCCGTCTACTGTTCCGATCACTACCACTGGTGGCTTTGAGACACTGTGCTCATACAATTGGGTGGACACAAAAGATCCGACCATCATCGTTCCAGGCAAGTACATCTAGGCCAACCCGGCGGATATCGAGCCGCCTGGGTTCCATCCCTGACGCCCAAAAACAAGCAACTGACTTTCTTCAGGCGGTCCTGCAAAGTACACGCACCCTTCCTTCCCGGTCAAGCTCAAGCCGGACCGCGGTCACACGTTTTGTGATCTCAATCGGGCCAAGGCTCCTCGACAGCCGTTCAAAGGAGTATTCACTGCCCTGACTGTGATGTCCCCCGGGACGAAGCTCGATGACGTCGACGTGATCTTGACGCGGGGCGCTTTTCAAGCCATGTACAAGTTCGGCAGGAATGGATGCGGAACGCCATTCATCTTGCAGATGAATGTCATCAACAAAACTCTGATTCTCACATACAGAGAGGAGAAGAACAAGCGATTCAACGGCGGGAAAATTCCGAATTGGGGCCACGCGTTCGAAGAGGGGTTTACTGCATACGATGATGACCTGAAGGGAAGCATCGCCCATCATAGACTCATCAAATATCAGTTCGGCAGCCTAAGAGTTGCAGTTCTTCATGAAGTGGATGCCTCATACTCTGCATCACCCGAATCACCAGGGCCTGCAACAACTTCTGGAAGCAGGCAAGCATTTTCCGAAAAGAGGAGCGGAGCCACCAATCTCGGACATCTGGTGAGGTCGAATGAAGCTGTGGCAGTAAGGCTATTTGGAACTGGGGCAGCACCCGAAAGCGTTGCGGAGATGAAGGCGATAAGGAAGTCTTCGTCGGAGTCTGGCGTCCCCAATGAGGCAAGGAACCAGTGTTGGTTTGGTCGGACCGGAACTCTCCTATTCGGCCGGCATGAGGAGGGTGTCTTCAAAAGCATTACCGTCAAGCAGTTTGACTTTGAGCCCTGGTGCCAGAACGCCCAGGAATCCTTGCAGAAAACCGTCACACTCTTCGAAAAGCTCCGTGAGCAGACCCGCCGCTTAGGCAACTGCGGCGTAGCGATTCTCAACCCCAAGAACTGCAGAACGAGACTGGAGATTTGGACACCTCTTCACCACGTGGTGTTCAATCCAGTTCCATTAGACATTGTTAGAAAGCATTGGACTTTCCAAAACAACTTCCAGAATCCTCGTTCGGTGCAACCTGCGTACCGTCAGGTGCGGACTACGGACCGTCAAGCGCAAATAAGGGGTCGTCAAGCGCAGTCAATGGGCCATCAAGCGCAGTCAATGGTCCATCAAGCGCAGCCAAGGGACCGTCCAGCACAGCCTAGGGACCATCAAACGCAGCCCACAGACCGTGTAAGGAAGCGGGGGCGTGGGGAGAGGACAGGCCTGTTTAGCTATGATGATTACTAGGGTTATGGCGATGGCGTTGAGCGGAAGGACATGATTATCGCGGAAAGAGATGACGGCCACGCCCTATTCTGAAGGAGTTTCGGTATCTTAATGAAAAGATGCATTTGACCCACCTTGATTTTCGTGCAGCTGGTTCACACTCGGCACCGAAGAAAATACCCACATTGGCTTTCGGCACCGAATTGATGTAACTTCCAAGTATTGAAACTAGGCGGGACCAGACTCAACTCCCGCTCGGGCAATGAAGAAGGCAGCCAGGATGCGGTTGATCGGTCAGTCTAAGTCCGGAATCTGCACGGCGATAGACTTAGCACGGCACACGGCACTTGAGCTCATCCCGTACGTGTGGGGAAGAACTTCTTCACGCGGCCACATTCACATCATATAAGAGGTTTCCAGCATCGTGACGGTCCTGTTGGGTCTCCTTGCCAATTCACCATCTTTTAACAATACAATTCCTCAACTCCATTCAAACGACTTACCTAGCCATGAGTTTGAAGGCGACTGACGTCCTCATTGTTGGAGCTGGGCCCGTCGGTCTGGTGACGGCCCTTGGTCTGGCGCAACAAGGCGTCGACACAGTCATCATTGGTCAGTCATCCCAATTCGTCATAATGTTGGCTCTTCCTGACATCTGAGTACAGAAAAGCGGGAGTTGGAGGTCCAGGAGTCCTTTGGCCGGGCCATTACACTATTCCCTCGTACTCTCGAGCTCCTGGAGCAGGTGGGCGTGGCCGAAGACATGGTTCAAGCGGGCAACGTCGCACGGGGAATCGCCACGTACCAGCAAGGCAAGAGAACGCCGGCCGTGGGCCAGCAGACGATGTTCACCGCCATGAACGGGACCTTTCATAACTACGTTCTCAACATCCGACAGAGGTACTCCCAAGCGATATTCGCAGCCAAGTACAAGGCCGTTTCGGGGAACCACGTCCAGTATCAGTGGGAGCTCATCGACTATCAAATTGACCAAGCGCCTCAGGACGGCTACAATCTTACAGCCGTCGTTCGACATCCTCAGCATGGAACACGCTCGGTGAGATGGTAAATTGCCTACAATGACAGGCCTCGTACAAAGCAAACTGCTAATTTTCGAAAGTAAATACTTGGTCGGCGCCGACGGTGTACAGTCCCAAGTCCGACAGCTTGCAAACATTGAAATGATTGGCGACGAAACGGCATACGAATGGGTTCGCTTCGATGGGCGTATCAAGACCGACGTCCCTGATACTGAACTCGGCTTTGTGACGATTCAAAGTGCCAAGTACGGCAACGTCTTCTTGGCCAGGCTTGATAAAGATGTGTTCCGCATGGGATACGTGTTCACACCGACACTGAAGGCCAAATATCCCGACGGTCTCACCAAGGAAGAGGCTCTCGAGGAGGGGCTCAAGTCCTTTTACCCCTTCAACGTGGAGTTTGAGCGGCTGGACTGGTGGACCATCTACAAGTAAGTTCGCTGTTTGAAAGGCTGAGAGTTTATCTGACGATCGAATCAGGATCAAGCAAAAGGTAGCCGAGACCATGCACAAGGACAGGTTCGTGTTTCTTGCCGGCGATGCCGCCCACACGCACTCGTCTGGCTTCGGTCAGGGCATGAACACAGGAGTTCACGACGCCATCAACTTGTCTTGGAAGCTCGCCGGAGTTATCAGGGGATGGTACCAACCAGGAGTCCTAGATACCTACTCTAGTGAACGCTGTGCCGTCGCTCAGAAGGTTATCGACATTGACAAGACTCTGGCGGCGGTGATGTCTGGCGACCTTCCTGAGACGTGGAACGGATGTAGCGGCAAGCCTGAACACAGCAAGGTTCTAGGTGACTTGTTGACATCAAACGCCAGCTTCAACATTGGCTTTGGCGTCAGCTACGGGCCCTCCATCATCGTCGACAGGGCCTGCACCGGCAGTCTGGCCGTGGGTTATCGCACCCCTGACGTGCTGCTCAAGTCGCCTGGTGCTAGCACTCCGATCCGCCTGCAAAGCATCATCCACAAGAATATCGGGAAGTGGAACCTGCTCATCTTTGCCGGACGTCCATTTGAACAAAGAGCAAAGCTGGCTGCACTTCGGGAGGCGCTGAAGTCTATCGGTTCCATCACAAAATATGCTCAGACGCTGAGCTTCACGACCATCGTATCTGGGACTATTTCCAACACGTGGGACGTTTTCGATGGACTCCCCCCGAGTTTCATCTACTGTGACGTGGACGGCCAAGGACACAACACTTACGGAATGTCTGCCACAAGCGGCGGGCTTGTGCTTCTTCGCCCGGATGGTTTCTTGGCTGCTACTTACCCGATTGAAGACGTTCAGCGAATTGCTGTTTTTCTTGACGGGTTCAATTCCGATAACACTCCACGCAGTTTAAACACATCTATCTAGACTTTTAAACTTTTCAGAACAAAGATAGACTGCTGATGCTGGGTAATTTGAGCGTGCCTCAATCGCAGAGCCGATAATCGATACATTTGCGGTTTAGGATATTTTCCGTGTCTGCCACAAGTTTTCATAGTTCTATTGTGCGAACAGAACACGACTTTTTACTTTCTCCTTTCGTTCAAGTCGCAAAATGTGTGATTAATCTAGTCCCGCTTTGGCTGTTTACTGTCTGATCGAGCTTGCTGGCTAGGGCGCACAACAAACCAAGCCAATTTATCTAGTATTATTCCCATCACTCTCACAAAGCTGTTCTCTGTCGCCGCCCGACCTCAGATTATCGAGGAACTCGAGCCCGAGAAAATCTCCAAACCACGGCTCCATCTGATCAAACAACTCTTCAAAGTCAGGATCAACTACAGTTCCAACTCTCTCAATAGTGTCGTTATGCTCCATCCCTACACGACCAGCATTGCCTCTCTGTCTGTCTTCAATAGCCGCCGAGTCTAAATTTACGCGGTCCAAGGCCCACTCAAAGATGGACAAGACCCTTTTCATGACTGGGGAGTCTTGAAGGTGGTTCAGAATGAGCATTCCTTGACGAATGTAGATGAGCGACATTGATTCGGTTGCGTTTGACTCTGTCGCATCTAGGGCAGCCTCGATGTGGAGTGCAAGTGCTATTGGAATATTAGAGTTGCTGGCATGCTCGAACATTAGCCTTTCTATCAAAACATAAAGGTCACATATGCTTGGAGGCGTACAAGGACATAGGGAGGTTCCGGAGTTGGTCATTCACAAGTGCTCTCCCAAACAATGTGTCGAGCTCGAACATTGAAGATCGAAGCTGCCTGCGAGCCCAGTCATGTCGGGTAACATCCCCAGTTTCCCAGCATATCTTGAGGGTTCTATACAGGATGCATTCCAGTCGATAGCTCGCTGCAAGTAGGGACGTCAGGTAAGGGCTATCAACCAGCTGATGGTCTGCCTCAGTCGCCTCTCGGAGCTGACTCCGCCAAGCGTGGAATTCACAAGCCATAGCTTCACCGTCAACTCCACTGGAGTCAGATAGTTCAACCAGCCATCGAGACCCTAGAGCCATCAAGTCAGATATATGTTTTGTACGTTCACTGTGAGTTGGAAGCTTACCAAGGACAGATAACTTGCAGTACGCAATGAAATGACATTCCTGTTCACAGGTGCCCATTGCACGGAGTGGCGCATTCATATCGGCATCATCAGTCTCCCAGTCTTCCCTAGTTGGCAAGGCTTGTGGATTCGTTTTGTCGCTGACAAGAGGCATGCTTTGCATGCCCAGAAATGACAATAAAACATCTCGACACTGAAAAAAAGAGAAGACTCAGTTTTATTACCAGATAACTAAATGACGACTGCAATCGGAAACATCAACTCACGTAGATCACCCACCAAATTCGCTTGTACAAGCCACGAAGCCGGGCGTCCGGGATGCGTAGCTGATCACTGCAGTTTTCATTCGTAACCAATTCCATCCTTGGAGTTTTGGTAAATTGGTAAGGGGTAACTCACAGCCTTTGTAGTTCTAGCTTTGTGGCAAGCCGGACAGCATTGAAGAACCAGTAATGAACGTCCCGGTCGATTGGGTAGAAGAATGCAGTTGTTCCTAATATTAAGGATCCTTGTAGCAAACACAGTTGGCTCTTCTCGCATTGGAAGTCGTGTAGTAGTAGGGCCTTGCTGAAGAAGGCCGTTTGCGCCTCTGTGATATTCGAGTATCCACATGAAGTGAGGATATCAGTTGGTACGTAGAGGGTAGCACTTGTCAAAATCGTCTGCATGAGGAAAGGCGAAAAGGACCCTGACTCATAGCTGCGCAGAAACTGGATTCGGTCCAGAACGGGGGAATATGGATGAACAAACTCGAAATACGATGTCAGAAAGACCATTCTCGATTTCTTCTGTTAGTTCGGCAGACTCATTCTAGCACGGGCACTGGCGGTGCATGGACTTACAGGCTGTCCCGGTGCGGCAACACAAAGGCGCCCTTCTTCATCAGGAAGTCTAGATCCACCGGATCCAAACCAGATAAACCGATCTGTGGGTTCTGCGGATAGTGCGGTGTACTATTGGCCGAACTCGTGGCTGGAGATCGAGGCCCAGCACTTTGGTTTCTCTCACTGCCGTGCATCGCTGTTTTGAGTATGCTGAGATAGTGAACTCTGCCGTTGTACTCTGCTTGCGCTTGAGGAAGTTCGTAGATGTCATGTGTCTTTTCGGGCGAGCGGCCTGACACCGTTGAACTTGTCGTTCTCTCAAGTTCCCTGAGGCCATGCGTGCCGTTCATCCCTCGAGATGAGGGATGCGCGCTGTTGCTGGAGATACATGTCTCATCTGCTGCGGCCACCCCCGACGTAGATTCCCTCGTTGGAAGGGGCTCGAAGGTCTGCTCTACTTAGCCCACCAAGATCCGTATTCAGAGGAAAAGGTGAAAGAAAACAAGGATTCTCACGTGTTGCGTGTGTTGTTTATCTTGTACCAAGACATCTACTCTTCTCTTCCTATGAGACTATCGTCAGGGAACCCGAATGTCATGCGCTGGGCATTATCACCCCGGCCTACCTCTTGCGTTGTTGGCGAGACACGAGTTTGCAATTCTCTGGATATCCTTTGCTGACACACCGGCCACAGGGGACTCCAACAATAGGTGCATCGCACTTGACCTTGCGTGAGTGGCACTCGACGCACGCCTTGCTAAGCCTCGCCGCAGTCGCTCCAACGTCGGCGGAAGTCGACATGTGTGATCCGCGATCCACTCCGCTTCGGAGCATTCTGCTGCCAAGATGCTACGTTATCGGACCCGTGGATTGGCGGCTTTTCGGCAAAAGGAGGTTGATGATGGAAAATCAAGAAAACATGTTGGAGGACACAGGCTGGCTGGGTGGAAGGAACTCATCGATGATTTCGGCGCCGAACAAAGACCCACAGTTCGGCAATACGGTCTTTCGGCATGTACAGACTTTCCGTAGGGACCGGGGTCTGTGATGAACCACAAAAACATACTCGAGCTTGATAACTTCTGTGAGATTCAGAGACTTCCTCCAGGGATTCATCGATACAGCCACCACGCGGCTCCAGCAACGGCAACAGGCCCCATAATCATCCCCATCTTTTTACCCAATCCTTTCAATCCGTTGACAGCGATGATTCGCACCTTCTCGTCCAACCAAGCCTTCTCATTCAAGTGCGGAAAAGGGACCTCCGGGATGTCTTTACCCAAAAACTCGCAAAGCGGACCCCACCCATCCGCAAGATCAAACTCGAGCAACCTCTCCTTCGGGGTGACCCTCCTCAACATCTCATAGTGCTCGCGATACTTCTGCCTCGCTTTCGCCTCGGCGTCTTTCACATTCCAAATATCCAACCACCCACCGGTCACGCTCCTGTGAATCTTGCCGATGGGATGGACATAGAACCGGTCAATCTGATACACCAGGCTGATGAACGGGTCAAACATGTTCGCGATGACACCTTGCATGTAGCTCTTATGCCAGCTCTCGACCTCCCTCTCGACAAGCACGACCTTGGCCTCCGGGTAAGCCGCAATCAGCTCCTCCGCAAACCCGACCGCCGGCGTGTCCGAGGACACGGCGCCATACGAGTGCAGCAGCTGATCGAACTCGTCCCGGCCGACCGACCCGCCGCCGGCGCCGAAGAACTTTCGGTCCACGGCCTCCTGCCACATCTCAATGTCGGCAAAGTTGTTCGACATGAAGACGGTCGAGTGCCAGCAGGGGATCCCCAGCTTCTCGAGCGCGGCGCACATTGCTAAATGTGTTTGCGGCTGAGATTAGAGTTTTGCTGCAGAGCGCCGGGAGTGCTAGTTGGGGACTGGGTCCTTACATGATGTGCCTGTTCGGGGGAACCCCAGGCACAAGACCTGCATCGGCACGGTTCGCTTCTTCCCGCGCGGGGACTCGGTGTTGACCGGGCGGAAGAGCTCCGGGTGTCGTTCTTCTACGGTTGCCATGGCGGGCGGGGCGTTGGGGCTTCGGCAACCGGTGATGAGTGGAACTGTCGTCAACAATTGAGTTGAGGCCGTCACGGTGTGCTCCCGTTCACAGACTTGGGAATGTTCGTTGTAGCAACAATCAAGATGCTCCTCAGAGCCAATCCCGTTGCTGTGCTTACGTGAGACTTGGCGTCCAACGCCCGAAGGAAGGACTTTGGTCGAATACAGCTGTGGCGCATCTTATCGATTAGATCGCAATGTTCAGGTTCTCATTTCATCACCGTTGTGGTCACTAGGAGATTGAGACTATGGCTGTGCCGTACTGCAAATCCCATGTCTACCTATCCGGACGATCTTGCGGCGTACGACATGCCCGTTTGGGAATGCACGCATCCCGCCGCGGACCCGGCTCCGCGGTTAAAGCACGGAATGGTGGGGCATGGCACTAAGAGACAATGCGCGTCGAGGGGGGATGGTGAGGTCCATGACGGTGGCTGCACGACAAATGCCAGAAGTGCGGGCCTCTGTCTGGCTCCCGTCTGAAAATCATGCCTTGTGCGTCTTTGGAGATAAAGAGGGAGACACGGGATGATTTATCTAAAGACGAACACCTCGCGGCTAGGGAGCTCAGAGCGAACGCCGAACGGGCTCAGTCAAGACAAGCCCCTTCTGTGGCCGCCCGAACGCCCGACCCCGAAGACGCGGCGCACATGGGCGGATCACCGTTTGTCAGCTCGTCTGTAATTCGGCCGGCCGTGGAATTTAGAATCCCTTGTGATGTTGTATACGCCGATTCGTGGCGGGGCTACCGCAGGAACACCGGTCGCCATACCGAAAGGCAATATCACACATCGCCTTTACTGCTTACCCTATCATAGTCTAATTCCATTCGCTATTCTCGTCGGATCGTGAACCGAAATGAGCATCAATTCATTAACAATAATAGCAGCTAATCATACTATGACATAATGCCCACCGCTCCTCAAAACATGGCGCCCCCCTTCGGAGCGGGGACGGGGGCGCGCCATCGGGGTCTCCCCACCACGAGTCCGAAGTGCACCTCAAGGAAAAGAAAATAGGGGTCGCCCGCCCGGACACTGACTGCACCCACGTCCCTTGCAGTAGCACACGCGTGTGTGCGTGGGACAGAGACCGCGCAGCAACCTCTGCTCATCACCAAACCAACCAAGCGACGAACGATCCCACCGTCCGGGCCTCCGTTCCTTGCTGAGGCCCGGGCGTCTGGCGGCAGTCCGGCGACGCGCCATCGAACGCAGCAACCTCCGATGGTTTGGGTGAATGGCCTTGCTTCGATCCCCTTGGCTTTGCAGGCCGAGTATAAACATTGAAGACACCCTCCCGTCTAGATGGTATTGCCTTTCATCTAACTGATCGGACTATCCATTTTATACGTGAATTTTAGAAAGTCACTTTAAACACTAGACATAATGGCGTCCCCTGCTGGCAACATCACCTTCGATGGTAAGGCTTCCCCCTCCTCCAAGCGCCTCAAACGAGAAACAAAACTGATGCTATATCCACAGACTACCTCGGCCTGACGGCCTGCCTCTTCGAGTGGGCGGACAGCTACGACTCCAAGGACTGGGACCGCCTCCGCAAGTGCATCGCCCCTGAGCTCCGCGTACGTCCTCCCTCCTCCCACCTGCCCGACTCCCTCATCACCCTGCCCACCCCCACCACCTCCCCCCCGCCGCGCCCCTCCCACCAGCCCAACCCCGTCTCCGCTCTCCTGCGCCACTCTCACACGCACCGCCCGCACACGCAGATCGACTACCGCTCCTTCCTCGACAAGATCTGGGAGGCCATGCCGGCCGAGGAGTTCATCGCCATGATCAGCGACAAGGCCGTCCTCGGCAACCCGCTGCTCAAGACGCAGCACTTCATCGGCGGCTCCCGCTGGGAGAAGGTCTCCGACACCGAGGTCATCGGCCACCACCAGCTGCGCGTGCCGCACCAGAAGTACACCGACGCGAGCCGCAAGACCGTCGCCGTCAAGGGCCACGCCCACAGCTACAACATGCACTGGTACAAGAAGGTCAACGGCGTGTGGAAGTTCGCCGGGCTCAACCCCGAGATCCGCTGGTCCGAGTACGACTTCGAGGCGGTGTTTGCCGACGGCCGTGACTCGTTTGGCGACGAGGTTGAGGGAAAGAGCGATGTTAAGGTTGTGGAGCAGGAGCTCAAGTCTGCGGTGGCTCACTGAATGTGTAATCTGAGTTGAAGGGTTCCAAGGAATGGGATATGGCGAAAATGGGAGTCACTTTTTTGGGAATGGGTGTAGGTAATGTGGGTGTTTGTAAAGGGGCTTGTTCAATGTGTATAGATGTACCCTGATATCATAATACTACATTCACCTTCACCACTTTCTATGACCGTGAATACCTCTTGATAAATGGAACTTGACTTACTGAGGGCCTTCTGGTCCTCGTCCCAAGCCCCAGCGTTCCATCTGCGCTTCCCGCTCACGCTCCCGTGCGTGATTGATAGCAAGGGTGATGTCGTTCTCAAACAGACGACAGCTACGCCCCCGCGCCCGTTCTCGCGCAAGCTCCAACTCCAACGCCTCAGCAGTAGCCACCTGCAACATGGAGTTAAACGAACACAGGGGGAACTTACATTTCAAACAGGGAACGCCAAGCGTTTCGGTTTCGTTGCGGCAAAAACAAGGATAGGCGAGATCATGGGGGCAGCGGCTAGACACATCACGACGGCCTGGATTGTCACGCTGCTCGCCTTCTGTCGGCCACGGGTTCACGAAGGTAGGGGTCTCGACGTCTTGAAAGCGCGGCTCCGGGCGGGACAGGCTGAGATGGTAGGCTCAAGGTCGTTGGCTGCCGATGGGGATGGGGTGGATGAGGGGCGGTAGCTGGGTGTCGTTGATAGCAGTGGTTCCTGGTCCGTCTGTGTAGATGACGTTGGCCGGGACGAGCGCGCCGCGGCGGAGGGCTCCTGTGGGGGGCGGGGTCTGTGGTAGCTGGAGGGAGGCTGCGGAGTCACCGTCAGTAAGAGGCTCGCCGATGAGGATGGGGAAGGCCAGGTGCTCGGGGTTTTCTGCGAAGGAGTTTGGAGGTTGAGTGGGCGGGGTGGTGTCCTCGACGGAGAACACGTCGTTGTCTGGGGTATTGGAGCGGACTGGGCTGGCGTTCTGGTGGGAGTTGTCTCTGGAAGCCATCTTTATTGGGAAATATGTGACGAATTATTATGATGGGGCTGCTCAGTTGCACTTTGAGTTTGTTGTGTGATGCTGGAGTGTGTTTAATGTAGCGCTGAGGGGGATTGGAGTTCGTAGGTGGCATCTGGCTCTGATATACTGGGCATACATGTCGGCCAGGCATAATACGAGAGGATCAAACAAAGCCATTGTGTCAATACTATGCGAGCGAGTCTGCGTTAATGTTGGAAGCAATAAGTTCATTCAGACTGAACAAAGCCGTCGAACTTTGGCTCTTGGGCTGATCGAGTTTGGTGGACAACAACGGCCGAACAGCAAAGAAATCCAACAAGTCGCTCTTCTTCTTCTTTTTCATCGCTAGTTAAACGCTTGAGTCAAAAGGTCTGCTCATATTTGAATTGTAATAGGAACAAACCTCATGGGACCCGAAAATCGAGCAGTCCCATCAGTTGCAGTTGCTCGAGTCGGAGCTGAGAAGGAAAGAAAACATGTCATTCGAATAGGAAGTGCGGAACATTAACCATAATTTCAATCACTATGGCACTAGAATCCATGAGAATACTTAGTGAATCAAGGTGGAATGTCCAAGAGTTGGCAGAGATATCAATCATCTCCTCGATCTTTCAAGTCGATCCGGTGGACACAGAGGTGGTCCGGGCCGGTGGAGTCAACCCGGAGCCGATAACATCGGGCTCCATAAATCACGTGTGCCGTCCAGTCAGGAGCTTGGGCCAGCAGCGCTGATGCTGATGACATAACGCAGTGAGTGGGCTCAGGAGGGGCAGATGTGAATTCGGCAGTGCACGGAGCAGGGGTCCCAAACGTTGACGGGGACTTGGAGAGCTCCGTCGGAAATCGGTCTCGGATTCTGGACTCGAGCAACCACTGCCTGCCACATCACCCCACGAACTCGACAACCTTTAACGACGGCCTTTGCAGCAATTCTGTAGAGGAGCTCACGGTCTCGTGGTTCATCACACTCTACCACATCACTGAGAGCTTCCAGTTCTCTCGAAGCCCAACCACCTAACCTCGCCTGACGAAGCCGCTTCATCCGCGCCGGCACGATGGACTACACATCCCAGCGCCTCCAAGAAGAAGCCGTCAAGCTCCAAACAGCGAGGTACGCCGGACCACTCCATTCCTCCTCCCATCGCTAAGACACACCCACTGACTTTCTCTCGACCCGCAGCTCCGACGCCTTCTTCACTCCTCTCAACATCATCCTGCTCCTCGTCCTCGGCTATACAATCTACTCGACGCTCGCGCCGACCTCGCCCCCGATCCTGCCGAAGGAGCCGCCGGCGACCGTCTTCCGGACCTTTAACCCGCGCACGCTGCTGCCCTTCAACGGCGAGGACGGCAAGCCCATCTACTTCGCCGTGCGCGGGCGCGTCTTCGACGTCACGCCGGGGCGCAACTTCTACGGCCCCGGCGGGCCGTACGCCAACTTTGCGGGCCGCGATGCGTCGCGCGGCCTGGCGTGCGGCAGCTTCGACGAGGACATGTTGACGGAGGACCTGGACGGGCCGCTGGACACGCTGGAGGGGCTGGGTCCGGACGAGGTGGAAGCGCTGCAGGGCTGGGAGGAGCAGTTTGATAGCAAGTATCTGGTCATTGGACGGCTCGTGCCTGTCGGCGAGGAGCCGGAGGACGAGAAATGAGGAGTCTCCGTGGTGATGTCTGGAGGGGAGTGATGGATGGTGGCGGAGATGTTAGAGGAGGTTTAGACCGGATGAAAGGATTCGGTAGAAATTTGATGCGTGGATGGGTGTCACACGCGACATATATCAAGCCTCAAGCCACGCCGTTGTTGTCTGTCTGTTGTGTGATGATCATTCTCAGGGTGATGCATAATCGAGGACGGAGCCAAAGACAAACGGTCTTTGTGGTGTTCGTGAACGATTGACAAGCTCCATCTGCATTTGTCTCCAAGCCGAGGTGACTTCTTCGCGATGCAAAATTACAACAATCCCACTAGGCACGTCTCCCAGGGCCCATTGTTGCAACACAATAGCGCGATCCAAGGGAGGCTTAGGGGAGGCAGCAGTCAAAGTAGCCGAGTCGAGGCTAGTCAGATTATAGCGTCAGACGCCCCTCGAGTGCGAAGGTGAGATGAGACGGAGGGAACTGCTGACAGCGGTGGCTGGTGTGATTAGCTTCTTCAGTGTCAGCAGGCAGCCGCATTCTTGAGGGGGAAGGGAAAGATTGGATCCGCGTGGCTCAACGACTTTCCTCTGCGGAGTTTATTTGGAGCCGTCGTCGCAGCCACCGTCTCCAGTGTCTGGACGCAACGACGGTGCCATGGGATGATCCTTCGCTCAGGTTGCTGGCCGGGTCTGGCGGCATCCGGGAGTCGGGGACGGGCGCAGCCACGGAGGTTAAGGTATGTTGGCAGAGGAGGATGAGACGAAATCGGACCCGATGAATGATGGGCAGGGCGGTGTGGGTAAGGTGCGCTGCGCTGGAAATGATGATGCGTTTGTCTGAGAAAGCCTACCGTTGCCGTCGCGCCGGAAACGGATCGGTGATCTCATTCGATGGTCTCATTTGATGGGCTGCAGAGATACGAGGTGATGAGTTCCATTGGTGTTGATTTCCAGCAGTCCCTATGACGATACTCTCCCATCTCCCCGTTGCTCTTTTTCTCTCTATAACAATGAACAAAGCTCTGCTGAATGGAAACAAAACAGCAGTACCCAAAGATGTACGATTGTTCAAGAGTTTGGGAGGCTGTATCGATATTTCGAGGTGCAGCAGATGCAGATGCAGGTGTTGGATTCGGGCTCAGGCCCGGGGAGGCTTGTGGGCCTCTAAAATTAGCGACTCCTCGATGAATTCCAGGCCTAGCGCAGATCCTGCCACACGCCCAACACCCGCTGTTCTTTCCTCATTGTGCCGTATCTTTCTGCCTGTGCGACCTTGGACCTTTACAGGTGCTTTGCAGCAGGTACTATGCAACAACAAGCAGCGCAGGTGTGGCACAGCCTCTGTTGCTCAGCAGACAGACGGGCGGCCCTGTGCCTCTCTCGGTCTCCTGCCCCCTCTGATTGGCTCCTCCCCCCCAAAGCCCAGTGTCCCTGCCGTCATTTCTCGGGGAAAGCGCAGGGGAGATGCCTTCCTCCTGCCTGCCTGCACCTGCTCCGCCTTCAGCCCTAGGAAAGAAAGAGCAACAGAGCCAGGGTGGTGTGGTTGTTTCCTAATTCCTTCCTTGGATCATTTGCTGTGGAATGGAATGCGAGGTAAGGTAAGGTAAACATGGAAAGAGCCAGGCACCAAAGAAACAAGCTTCCTTCCTCGTCTCATCATTGGACCCGTGGAATGCGAAGATGCAAGAAGCTGCGCACCTTCACACCTTCCCACTCCCTCAATCTACTGTTTCTTCTCTCCCCTTGTTCTCAGCCTCAGCCTCCATCTCATCAACACCCCAAAACCGGTCCAGTCGGCGCCACTGCGGCCACCAGCCATTCCATTCTGTCTTTAATTTGCCTATCATCAACTGCCGTCCCTGGTTTTTAAGAACGCCCGAGGCGCCTCTTTCACCGTCTGTCTCGCTGCCGGTCTGTTTTTCCTTTTCTGCTTCAACAAACCCTGCGTCACATTCGATCGATACCCCTGCGAGCCAATTCAGCGGGGCAGCAACAGCGAGAGACCTTCAGACGAAGCTGTCGACACGCATCGAGCAATCCTCCCAGCAATAACCATTGGCATTGACTTCGATCCTTCCCGTCAACATTGGCCATCTTGAAATCGCATGGCACACTCGCTTTGCCATTCCCATTCCCGACCTTGCGCATACCGATCACCACTTCCCACGTCCCTGTCGACTATATCTCATCCCCTTCCCGATTCGAACTGCGCACTTATTACAACAACACCATGGCGCCGTCGAGGAGCATGGCGCTGAGCCTGCTTGGCCTTCTACTCCTATCAACACCCATCTTCGCCAAAGTCCAAAATGACTTCAGCTACTACCCCAGTGCAGCACAGCCATGCCTGTACTCCGCTTCCGACAGCAGCCAGTGCGATGGCGACACCGTTGCTGAAATGAACAAGTGCCTTTGCAGCGACTCCAAGGGCAAATTCATCACAACCGCGGCAAAATGCTTGGGGAAGAGCGCAAAAGGGTCCGTTGCAGAGACATACTCCGACCTCAAGACTTCTTGCGCGAATTCCAACACACCCATCTCCATCACCGAGGACCAATTTAATAATCTCGCCGACGAAGGGGCAACAGCCTCCTCCATTCCAGTCACGCCGTCATCAACGTCAGCGCCGAAAACGTCGAAAACGGCAAGCCCCACAACGTTCATGACTACGACGACTGGCGGCGCTACCGTCACTGTTACCACCACGCCTACCCCGACTGGAGCGACTTCCACTCCCACTGCTGCGGCCTCGGGTCTGTCAACAACCGCCAAGATCGGTATCGGTGTGGGTGGCGGTGTCGGTGCCGTGGCCATCGTCGGCATTATCGCCTTCGTTTGGCGACTAAAGAAGAGCCGCTCTGCGCACGAGGAGTCTCGGCCGATGCTCGATGGCGGAGTCGGTGCGACAGGATACAATCCGCACAACAGCCCGGATGCCAGCGCCGTGGCGTTTGGTCTTTACAACCCGAACGAGTACAAGACTGAGACCAAGACCCCAGGATGGAGGCCAACGACAGATATCCCGCCGAGCGCAAGCCCCAGCGCGCAGACGTGGGCAACAACCTCTCCCCAGCCCCCGTACGCGCCTTACACTCCTCCACCACCGCAGCAGCAACAGCAATTGCATGCTTGGGGGCACCACCCGCAAGCTGCGTACCCGCCTGTGCCAGGAACAGCTCCTCAGCCTGGCGTTTT
Organism: Colletotrichum theobromicola; assembly: GCA_014705045.1. NCBI lineage: Eukaryota > Fungi > Ascomycota > Sordariomycetes > Glomerellales > Glomerellaceae > Colletotrichum > Colletotrichum theobromicola. The sequence goes on along the minus strand of JABGLZ010000727.1, from coordinate 38,202 downwards.
TGAGCTCGCATCTCTACCCGTGCAGCCATCACACCCCCAACCTCCACCCGATGCCGTCGAGATGCCGGCAACAGAGGTACAACCTAAGCCTGCGCGATACCAATATCCATCACAGCAATGATTTGTATATACAAGAAGACGGCGGCGGGAGATAATCTAGCATAGATGTAGACTATTTGTGATACCTGGGGCTGCATATCATGGACGGGCATTTAGGCGTTTTGGACCTGAACTGGAAAATTCGGGTTATTGAATACAAGCTTTTGATCCATCACAAGGGTAGTCGCTGAGATTCATGAGCTACTGAGATACCATTGCTATCTACTTAATCTGTGAAAATCAATCTACTTCTTTCCGGAGTTCGAGTTTGAGCCACCGCTCTTGGAGCCCGAAGAGTTTCCTGACTTGTTGCCCGAGTTAGAGTTGGAGCTACCACCGCCCTGGTTCTTCGCGGCGGCAGCTGCGGCTCGCTTGGCGAAGGCGCTCTAGAGTAGCCATATCGTTAGCAATAAGTCCGGAGATGAAGTGAGTTTCACAGAAGCAGTTGCGAACTTACGTCCTTGCCCTTGGCGATGCGAGCAGCAGCCTTGGCGTCCATCTTGTCGGAACCCATGTTCGATAGTATGTTTTTTTAAGGATTGGTTAGCTGAAATAATTCGTTTGATTAGCTTAGCTGGTCCTGAAGTAAATGTTTTGTCGATGCTTGTTGTGTTTTGAGCTTTCTTGAGAGCGACTATCGCTCATTAAATAGTCTTTCGATGACTTGTTTGACCGAGTAAATCACTTTGCATTGACTCAGACTAGTGCTTCTGTGCCTGAGCAGTGATGTGTTGAAAGAGGGCGTGTTCCCATTCACAGATTCCACCTAGAAGTGAGAGAGCACAAATTCTTAACCAATGTAGTGTTCTCTCTTACGACTGAATCACCCAGGGAGAAAGCAGTCCCGACGTTTACTCGTGCACATTCTCGGACTCCACACGCAGCAGTACTTGATTTGTAACTCAATGCTAGGCTACCTAGTAAGTACACAAAGATGTGCACTAGTAGACAGTGTTACACCTGCACTCAATTAAGTTGACTTTTGTCACGACATTGTTTGCCGCTTCTTCCGACAGTCTCACGATCCTGGGAGCTAACGTTTCGAGCTTCGAATGTAGCGAAATCCTAGCTTATTATTTGCTTGCTTCCTAGATTGGAGGTCTGATCCTCTTGTATTCGGACCAAATGAGCGGAGGGCTCAGCCTGTTCATCCATTGCCAATTTTCCTGTTCCCGGTTGACAGGGTCCGGAACCCAACTGCCAGGCATACTAGAAGCCTGTTCATCAACCATCGTCCAGAAGTCTCCTGCGTAGTCGTAGTTCTCACAAGTAATCCACAACTTCCACTGCTCCGGCAGACGACCGTATGCAAAGCCCGCTATGAAGTATCGACAAGCGCCCCTATCGATAACAACGGTACCGTAGTCGGAGTGTCTGTTGAGTGGCATGGCCCTAGAAAGAAAGCCGCGAAACTTGCCTGCCTTTTCAGTCTGGTGGAAACGCCTCTCCTGACGGCCATACTGCAACAGATCGACCCCTGCAGATGCTAGAACCTTCACCCAGAACTGTAGGACTCTTTCCAGGATGAGAGGAAAGTCCGGTTTCCTGCCAAGGGAGCTAAACCTTTGCTTCAAACACGCTTGATAAATGATGCCTGCCAATGGAGTCCACAAGCGTCGGTTGGCCTCCCATCCGGGCATCTGAAAAGGCTGGTCAGGATCTGCGTGTTGCAAGCCCAACGGATCCAGTTGGACGCAATCGGTCAATACCCGAGCCCAAGCATCCTGCTCCGCTGCGCAACCGTCACCCAGTAAAGGTTGAACAGCACCAACTGCTACGGAATGAAGAAGTGAGTAATTGCCGGGAGACCTGGAATGCGCAAACCAAGCTTCGTCGCGCAACGCAGCCTTGGATACTACAGCATCGATCTGATCTAGTGTCCACCAATTGCCTCCATCGTGGTAGACGATTGCTCTCAGACATCTCAGTCTTTCCTCAGTGGATAAGGTTGGGCCTTGAATGCGCCGATTCAGCAGTTCGTAAAAGCCCTTCAAGGTAATTCCGCGATTCAAAGCCCAAACAAGTCCGTCGGCCTCGAGAAGATCGTCCAGGCCATTTTCGCCCAACAACTCAATCATAGGAGTGTTGGCATTACACTTTTTGTGGTCAGAATACTTCAGACCAATTGCTTGAACGAGTAACCATCCACTTCAACCGGTCAGGATATCAACTTCTGGCGGCCTATTGGACTTGACGACGTACCTAATAGAGTCTCCTGTGTCAATGCTGAGTCCATTGTTTATTAGTGCCCTGGTCACATTGAGAGACCTCATAGATACCGCTGTCTGCTTTCGTTGGATTAGATCACACCACGCAGCCGAAATCCAATAGCTCACCGACGCAGACTTACATCTAGAAGCCCAAAGCCCATGCTATCGCGAACAAACAAGCCCATTCTGCGGTCTTGCAGGTACTTCAGCAGTCCAATGCTGTTGTCACGAAAGATGAGACCACGAAGGTCTGCGTCAAATTCGTACACGACTTCATGGGCCCTTAAACTTACTTGCCATCCCATTTGCGCCTTTTGAGCCAAAAATGAGTACACAGACAAGCCAAGCCAGCTCGGTGCTGCAAAGAAGGCATGAAAGCCTCCGGTTTGCTCGTACGCGAAGCAGAACTTGCCGAATATGTTCAGTTCTGTGGGATCAGAATGGAATTCCCGAACTATTTGCCTTTCTCTTGACCGAATATCATCCTCTTGAACTCCACGCTTCATCTGCATGGGGGCTTTGATCCTCGCTGCGGCTGTGCTGTTTCTTGAATTGAGCACTGGATTTGTGCCGCTTTCAACTATTGCATTATACGTTGCAATTGCACTATGGTGATGGTTAGAAATAGTGAGATATGTAACGGGGCACTTTTCGAGTTTAACTTGCATGCGTCGCCGCTCCTCGGCCTGTGCCATTTGGAACATCTGGAGCGCTCGGTCGAATTTGAGCGAAAGGGCCTCGAGGTCACCTTTCTTCAAAGCGGCCTTCGCAGAAGCTATTCTGTGCTTCAGCCCCCTTTCACTGATGACTCTTGTGTAAATGCTGTCCACTATATCCTTGAGGTCTTGTAAAGCAGAGCGGCACCTGCCGATAAGCTTCTCGAGTAGGATACGGTCCGATGCAAGTTTCGGAAGTGGGCTGGTTGCCAGATTCTCCTCGACGTTCGCGAGATATTCTTCAAAGATCTGGATGTCTTCCGCTTTTCCCTGAAGCATAATAGGGACACTCTTGACCTCACTCCACAACTTTTGGATTCTGACGTAGGCGCTTCCAGTCTTGGCGGCAACGTCCACGACGGCAATGACGCTTGCCGCCAGACCTAGGGCTTCTGCCATCGGACAAGACCTTTTGGTTTCGATAGAGCTCAGTGAAGGTATAATGTTCCCTAAAATGTTCCCTAAGAAAGAAAGCTTGCGGGCGAAGTGCCTCAGAATCAGCGCAGAAGAGAGCGAGGCGGGCATCACGACAACTCGACGAGAGAAGCAAAAATGATGAGGGAGGGGGAGGCTTATGAGGTCAGGCTTCAAATTGGGCTGTGCTGTCAGCATGGCCACACCTTCGCTCTTCATATGCATGGGGAAATGCAGGTTTGAGCAAATACGTCTTGTGATTGGGCCTTGTGCCCCTCTCACAGTCGATTCAACATTACGAGAAGTACGGAAGCTTGGCTGACGATTTCTCGTAACCCACTCAAATCTCAATGGATGGGCCAATGACCGCACCCATGGTGCCTGTCTCTGTGGTATTCATTCTGGCCAGTTTCTATAGCTGGCTAAAGATTCCCCTCGGTCAAATGTATATCTAAACAGGTGGTCTGACCTTTCGATATTCAGACCATATGAATGGCGACACTTCCTCTTTTGCCCATGCATAGTCTAACGTCCGGGTAATCGTAGGATCTGAGACCCAAGCTCCTGGCATCCTCTGATACACGCTTTCTTCGACCATCATCCAGAATTCTCCAGCTAAATAGTCTGTCTCGTCTCTAAACCAGATTTTCCAATGCTGAGGCAAATTACCGTAGGTGATACCGGCGATTGAGTATCTTGCTGTATGATACCAAGGTCGGTTACTTCTCCGCAGAACATGCCGTTGTTCAAAGTGGACTGCCCCTCTTTCAAATAGGTCTCTCTCCTTTCGGCCGTAATCGAGCAGGTCTACACCGGCAGCGGCGATTGCCTTTATCCAGAATTGCATGGCGGACTGCGCCAACTCCAGTGTGCCTTGCCCGTCTGTTGAGAGACTAACATGGTTTTCGAGCACCCGGCTGATGACGGCGAATAAGGTCGTTGAAGCTAGCCCTTGCCATGCGAACATTCGCTCCCGCTCTTGGTGGTGCAGGCCTGACGGGTCCAGTCGAATCCAGAGACTGAGCAGATCACCCCAATTCTCGAGTTTGTGATAGCAGCTGACCCAAATCGATCCCACTGCCAAGGACCAAAGGAGATCGCGATTTGCATCGCGTCTAGAGTACTGAAGCAAACTCAAGTCCGGACTTCTTGCTTCTGGTAGCAACCAAAAGACTTGCTCCAAGGACCATTCCATATCAGGCCAATTAACCAAATATCTGAGGTGTTCAAGTCTTTGGAAAAGTGGATACTCTTGACTGAACCTTGACCTCTTCAGCATCAATCGGAATCCCTCAAAAGAGATTCCCGAGCTCAGTGCCCAACTGACACCATCATCCTCAGTTAGAAGATAATCCAAGCCAACATCCCCCAACATGCCTATCAGCCTGGAGCCATCACTTCCACGGGTAAAATCAGACCACCCAGTGGCTACCACAGCCATAGTCCGGAGAGGACTGTGAAAGGTCAGAAGGGCTTCGTTTTTGTGGGATTATTAGATCAGACGGTGATTCGGTGTAGGCCATACATACTGACTAGGACGCAAATCAAGCCCACGATCAATCAAGGATCTGACAACGTTTAACGACTTGTACCTGAGCGCAATCTGTATGGTCGAGTCAACTCTCGGAACTTTCTGAGAACAAACAGGCTTCGTTGCGGACTTACGTGGAGAAGATTATATGCCGCGCCATCTATCACAAACGGCGACATCCTATGCTGATCCAAGTAGTGGTAAAGAGTTGTGGGGTCATTAGATTGAATGGATTGCTTTAGATCCTGACTGAAACTGGGGACAATCTCATGCGTTCTCAGGTTCACCTGCCAGCCCATGGTCGCTTTCTGAGCCATGATCGAGAACACTGACTGACTCAGCCAGCTTGGCGCCTGTAATGATATGCCGAAGCCTTGCGTCGCTCTCGATTCCCAGTGAAAGCTGCCCACTATGCTGGGCGTGCGACAAACCGGCTCCATATCTGCGAACCTCATCCAACTGGACTGTCTGCGTATAGGAACAGTTGCGTCTGAATCGGCTAGCATCTTGACATCGGCTTCGTCGGGTTTCTCAGACGGATCGACCAACTTAGGATGAGCTGTATGAGCTTTGGAGATGATGCAATATGTTTGAATCGCCCTGGTTGCGTGTTACACCTGGTCGAAACCTGACGTCTGTGGTATCGAAAATCTGCTAGTTACTTACATCCAATGCCGTTGTTGATCTTGTGCTTTCTGAAAGAGATTGAGTGCACGATCAAACTTGAGAGTCAAAGCCTCCAAATCATCCTTGTTCAACACGGCCTTTGTCGATGCTATTTTACGCTTAAGCCCTGACTGTCTTGATATACGATTTTGAATCTGATCGACAGACTCCTTTAGCTCATTTAAGGTATGGTGACATCTTGTAATGAGTCTTTCTAGTAGGGCGCGATTCGGTGCAATCTCAGGGGCTTGAACTTGCAAAAGGCTCCTCTCTATATCGAGAAGAAACTCTTCGAATAGTTCGATTTCTTCTGTCTTTTCTCGCAAAGCAACGGGCACATGTTTGACTTGGTGCCATAGCCTCGTTATCTTCGCGTAAGCGCCGCCGGCTTTGACGGCAACGTCAGCTACGGCGATGACACTGGCAACAAGGCCCAGAGCTTCAGCCATGGCACGTACGAGGAGTGACAGGACTTGCTTGACTTGGTATTTCCAGATGAGGGCTTGGTCCGTGTGAAGAGAACCGACCTTGAAAGGTCAAGAATAATGGTGATGGTTGACAGAGGAAAGAGGGGGAAATCGGTTGACTGCAGCCTTTCCAACGAGTTGGGCATCATCGACAGGCTGTGCCGCATGATTACTTCAGCATCTCACCCCCTCCCTCCACATTACCTGTAAACATGAGATTACCTCAACGTATGGATGAGGTACCTTTATTTCAGGCAACGATGGGGCCACCATCCGCCACCCGGGCGTGATTTTGTCGGCCGGGTACGGGGTAGCCTGTGCGAGCTGTCGAAAGCCTACCTTACTTCGGAATAATTATACAGGTATCCAACAACTTCTCTTCTTATTTGTATGCGCACTAGTCAATCGCATTCGCGCTCCTAAAAGCTTCAACAACAGCCCAGGGCGCACGACGCCTAGCCTAAAACTAGATGCACATCCTCAAGCTCATGCACTTCCCATGAGTATCTGCTCACCCATCCTGAGGCTTTGCGATAAGCTACACCGTCCTCCCATTCAACCCAGAGAACGCAGACGACGTCTTGCGGTACCGTATCCCACGTTCTGCGACAGACCGCCACCAGCTCAACTTTGAACTGAACCTCGCTGTATGGCGCTGGGACATGTATCATATCCTCTCTATGGTGGAGTGTAAGTTCTCCACAAACACGGGGTGTCCCATTCCGTAAATCTGCCGTGAGTGGGAAGCGCCTTGGCCCGGGCCTTTGGGTTGCATAAAACCAGCCACGCTTCGTTTGGCAGGATATGTACGGAGTCTGGGGTATCATAGAGAGCTTCATGTTCTCACCAGCGTCGGTGATTGGAATGGGTAACCAGAAGTACTTGTCGGGAAATGTAGGATGCTGATAAACAAATTCGCCCAGGCCTTGAGGTGGAAAACTATCTCTGTAATGTCCTCGCGCATGTTTGTGTTGAGCTTCATTGTATTCTTGTCGGGTCCATCCGTCGGGTAGCTTAGATGATGCATCCGTTGTTCTTTCCCGAAGTCGATACCAGTATGAATCGACGAGCGTTTTATTGGATGAATCCGATGTCTCGTGAGTGTACCAGCGGGTAATGGGGATTGTCCTGGGCGAATCGTTCCCGAGCTCGAAAGTCTCTTCTTCTAGAAGCTTCAATCCATCGGATATCCAGCCTAACCACGACCATGAAGGCAGACGTCTTGGGGAAGGCCCAGATTGTAATCTTCTGGCAGGCTTTCGTCGATGTAGCTCCCTTCCGCTAGATGCGCTCGCGGCTTGCCACATCAGCGCATGATCAAAACACGCAACGGGCAGGCCGAAGAGAAACCCGCCTTGGTACGGCCGACCAAGAATACCCAGGAGACCGGAAATCCCAGCGAGAGCATCTTCGGGAAACGATAGAGCACGCCGGTTGTATTCGCTGAGATACCTGGTAAGCAAGCCGTTCATTGGTGTTCTGGCTGCTATCAACTCTGGTAGATCGCGTGCCATTTCCCCGTTATATGGAGGTGTATCTTCGGGCTGAACGAGATCTTCGTGCCATTCAGCACATGCACATTGCCAATGGATGTCCTGATTGACAAATATCAATCGACGCTTCGAGAGGTAGTATTCTTGAAATGTCCAGCCACGCTGGAAGTATTCCGTAGACCCCTGGATGTTTGAGAGAAGCGGTGCAGACCGCAGCACTATGTTGAATGTATCGAAAGCAGGGACAACATCTTGCACGAAGTTTCTCGGAGGTGATATCCCCCTAAGGCCCATTATCCCGTCTGCAGCGTCGCCGTCGGATGCGACAATCGTTAGCTTTGCCGACGAGTGGATGGCGCCCATCAGTTGAAGTTGCTCCTGCAGGTGTCTCTCGTCGTCTTGGATAATGCAGAGCACATCCGCCCATAGATAGCGCTCTCCGAGGGTGTTGGTAAGTCCCATGGCGTGTCTCACCGTCGGAGATAAGTCGACAGCTTGATTTCCAATTGACAGAGCACCGGGCTCTTTCAGATCCTCCAGCGCATCAAGTGTGTTCCGGAATGGACTCGATTTGCTCCATCTGTAACTAAGGGCGATATACTCAGAAATATCGCTCCCGGGAACAAGACGTTCTTCAACGGTATCTATGAGCCATGCGGGCGAAACGTGGGGGATTCCTAAGGGATTGTGGCATCTGTCTCCATGTTGATTGAGACAGTCATGCTTCCATCTCTTGGCAAGATCCAAGTCAACCCATTGCTGGTCGAGAACCCTTCCATAACAAACGGGTATTGGTTTATTCTCATCTTTTTTAGGTAGGGCCAGTAGCAAAGGCCACGAATCTGAAGTCCCCCAAGGCTTGTTACCATATATGTGTGCTTGCGGACTGAACTTGTCTCTTTCCATGCAAATAGTCTCAAGTCCTAAGCGCCTTCTAGAAGTTTCGTGACTGTCAAGATCCGCTCTATCTTCTGACTGGTCGATAACTTGGTCCTGGTCCGTATCTGGCAGAGAAAGGTTGTTTTTTGCGCAGAATTCTCTTTGGATGAGCTGGAATATTGGGCTGTGGCTGGGACAAGGCGGTTCGAGAAAAGATTCCAAGTTGCCAAATTGAAACCAAGAATCCGGTTTTGTGAGAATGCTCCAAAGACAGGCACAAATGGTACAGCTTTTATATGACTTTGTGAGTTCCGCGTTGGGTGTAAGTGAAGCCATCGCGTTGAATCTTCTGTCTCACTGAGGTGCTGCTGTTAGAATATACAGCTCATGTCGCCCGCATTGATGAGAACCGGAGCTAGATAAGACTCGTACGTTGAGGAGTAGGCAACCGCTTGTAGCTCAGGCATGATCAAATGCGGGGTCCTCGGTCGAGACAGCCAGCCATTGGTTCGGTGCCTCATCTCAGCTCCAAAAGATGCGCCTGTCTAAGCATGTGGGAGGCGCAGTTCCAACATCCAATCAAACATTCCTGACTTCTGCGCTATTTCTGTTGCAGATATCGTCATGTACGCCTTGTGAGGCAGAAATTCAGATGCAGAACTCGATAACGCTAGTCAGCTCGTTCATGAGATGAGAGGTCCCACAACACTAACCATCACGACTCCACAAGCCCATGATCGCGCCCCTCCCAGGTTAATAAGCCCTGTCCAAGCGGCAACCCACAACCACCAGCGATCTGAGGACACTCAACGATTGCATCTGGAAGGGTGGCCGAGTTGGTTATGGCGCCAGGTTAAGGTCAGCTTAACATCTGTTTCCTGGTGGGGCAACCCGCGCGAGTTCGAGTCTCGTCCCTTTCAATCCATCTTTTGCACTTGGTGGTGATGATCCTTTTATCTTAGAGATGGCATTATTGACTCAGATATGCTTTCCTCTTTTTGCTGAGCATGCTACTTTATATAGACTTCAGTCGATGCCGATATGAGCGCTATTTTGCTTCCTTCTCGTTCTCGGCTTGCCTCCACCCCGTCTACCTCAACCGTGTACTCTGTAGCCTCCTTGGTAGAGCTAGCGGCGGTCGTGATCCATAAGATTGCAGCTTCAGCTTGAGGTCCGTCTTCGAGTTGGCCTACCTTCAGGGAGACGCGTTGACTTTTGAGATTGTAGATGAACTCCTCAACGACGCCTGCATCAATCTCAATCTCAACTCCGAGAGGCCCAATGAAGATCTTACGACGCAGAGGGTCTCGAACTTCCACAATCATCAGATCGCCATCAACTCTCAGGATGCCTCCGTAAACAACCATCCCATAGTCCACGTCATCGACCAGATACGTGCCCGATCCAAGAGCCATGCCGACGAAATTGGGACCGTAGTCGCCGCTGAAACCATCCCATGAAAGATGCTCCGGCCACGCGTGCATTGCACACGACGCAAAGCCATCTTCGCGAATGTTGGACAGCGCACCGGATGTACCGCCATATCCCACACGGAGTATGTACGTGTTGGTCGGGTCGTCCCGGAAGGCTGAGAGCATCACGAGAGCGTTTAGCCCTGATCCGTAATGATGGATCTGACGTTCGATAACTTGAGTCTTGCCCGCGACACTGCAAGATCACTGTCAGCAAGACGTGGTTGCATCCGACATCTGCGAATAAGACTCACACAAAGTCCCAGTATCGGCGGGCATTCCCATTGTATCCCCAGTGTGGAACAGTAGTCATGTAGCCCAGCACGCTGTTCTTAACGCGAGTGGCCAAGTCCGTTTCACCAAAATACCTGAGCATGAATGTCAGTCGGATGTTCGGCACAGAGTTCTAGCCTCTTAGACGACTTACCTAGCCCAAAAGTACACCCCCTCTTGACCGGTGGAGTCCCAGGCCTGTTCGCTCCCGTACGGGTATGCTTCCGTCAACCAAACATCGAGTCTGGCCCTCATCACATCGGTCAAGTTCTTCGCTTCCGCGGACCTATTCTCCCTCTGTAAGTCCAGCAAGATCTTTCCAAATACTGTCTCGCCCATGAGCCCCTTGTCCTTGAAACCGATGTCGGGTTCCATTCCTCTCATCACGCTCTTGTAGGCTTGGTTCAGATACCAATCCCAATCATGCGTCTTCAGCAAATCTGGGTAGGCTCTTCCTGCACGATACAATGCCCAGTACGTCGCAGCGGGCCATACATAGTTGTATGCACGGTCGATCTCGTACACGTAGTCCTTCTTCTGACCGGACGTGATGTTGTAGTTGTAGTCCAGCTCAGGGTCATAATAGAACAGCCCCCTCTTGACTGCGTAGTCCTCGTCTTGTATGGTTTGGAACAGAACCTTGTCCACGAACTCCTCTAGCTTGCTAATCTCGGCGGCATTGGGCTGAAAGGTCTGCTTGACGGCGGCCGCGACATATGCACCGGCTCCACCCTCGTCGCTAAGCCCTGCGGGTGCTGTTCGTTTATCTTGCTCGATAATGATGCTGTTCTCTCCGTCATAGCCCATGATCGAAGGGGAACGGCCAAACGGGTCCGAGACATCGACGAACCAATGCTCTGTGGTGAGAAAGGTCCCGAGATTAGACACAGCCTCGGATGCGGACTTTGTGACGTAGTAGTGAATAGTCTGGGTAGTGTTGTTGTCATAGTCAATGTTCAGGCGCACGCGTCCCCAAGCTGAAGAAGCCGGTATAACCGTGAATTTGTTGTTGCCTTGGTCTATGACTTGGAGTGCGTCCGAGGGAGACGTGGAGATGGAGTTTACCCCAAGCCTGGTTTGCAAATGCAAAGTCGCTTGGCTATCCCGCGGAATGATGTATCCAGGCAAGCTGATTGCGTTGGGGGTTTCCGTACTCACGATCGCAGCATCAATGTTTTCGACGCCTTCAGGGACTGCTGTAAATCTGACCCCATATCTTCGAGACTCTCCTGGCTTGAGTATGGCGTTTGTTGGAGTATTCCAAGGCTCCGCATCCTTCCATTCGTCTTCAGCCCAGGCTTTGCTGTGAACGGTCCACTCGAAGAAACCCTCCCACATATTTGACCCGATCCTGGTCTCTCCTTTGTTATCTTCCCACAGCCAGCGATAGGCTTCCAGCGGTGTCTTGTACAGCGGCGTGACGACCAAAGCGGGACCGACTCCATTCAGGGGCAAAACTCGAAGATGGCCGGCGTCCTGTCCTGTATACGGCTCCATGAAAGAGCACTTCTCATTGACATCCGACACGTTCCTCTTGGTGAAGATGTTGTTGACCGCAGCCGCAAAGCCAAGCGCCCCTATTTCAACATCTTGATCTCCCGAGTTGGTGATTGTGAATCGCAGCCCCAGGTCTCCAGAGACATCAATCCATTCGCGAATAACCTTCAATGGGCCAAGTGTCATGGTTGGGGATAAGTCAGACGATACCAAAGCTCCGGTTCCAGCTTCGATTACGGGCTGCCTGGCGGTGGCAGAGCTGGTTTCGTTCCATGTGTCTGATGAAGTTGTTCGGTATCGCAGAATGATGTCGCCCCAATGGTAGCAACCGTTCTGAATACGACGATTGAGCTGCATCAGATCGTACGGGAGAAAATCAAAGTCGCTTCCGGTTGGTTTTAGGGATGCAAGCGTGGCAGAGTCTTTGACGATTACCGCCTCCCAGTTTCTTGTCCTGAAAGCATACGTGCCATTACCGAAACCAATGTCGTCTTGGCCGAAGACAATAGGCAGCGTGATGAGGCATAGAGAAAGTAGATTTTGGATGCGCATTGTGGGAGAGTTGACGGGAGTCATGACACAAGCGGGGCACCTCCGGATGAGTGATGGTGTTGACGGGTGTGCAGACTGCGGATGACCTCCCTCTTATCACATATTGCTGAGAACTTGGAAGCTCAAAAGGCTTCAAATGACCGTATCTTAGTACGTCTGGTCTATCCGTAATATTTCGTCACGAAAATGCACCGAGGTGTAGAAAATTCCACCTTGGGGCATTTGTGACTTCAGTACTTGCTTGGTGTTCCTCTCTACCTACGGATGCGGGGTTATGTCTTCCTGTCGAATACTCAAGGCTAGGATGGAGCAGCGTAGAATGGAGGGGATTGGTGGGTTGCTAGAACTTCTGGGCAAATAGGCAATTCGGAAGTCTTGGAAACGCCAGTTTGAGAAGAGCTTGACCGGACCGCTCCGTCTCTAGTGACGACATCTTTCACGTCTGTTAGGCGCACCAATCACAGTCAGTACCACTCGTTCCAATATTGATATTTCATATCTAATCAATTGAATCTTGACTTCAAATTCCTGATCCACCGAGGATCCTTTTGTTTTGGCGCCGTTGTGCTTTATCTCTTTTGATGCTTTCGAAAAGCCATGGTGCTGCAATGTTCTATACGGCAAACTGCAAGTTTTGCCATCCTGACGCCTAGGGCCTAGGAACACTTGAGCTGACATCCAGGGTGTGCAGCGAAACACATATGCCTACGGTATCAAGCACAGCTACCTAGCATTTGCTAAGAATCGCTCTTTGCAGGTCCATCGCAAGGTGAACGAGACTGTTGCCTGTGATAAAGAAGTTCTTGCTCCCAATTTCCTTGGCTCAGGCAACTCACTAGTAACTGCCTTACCAGTTCTTTGATGGAGGACTACAATACAATGCCTTAGTTTATGTTACAACTTTGGTGGGATTTGATACCTGTCTTGGATCAGAATCACTCACGTATGACCACTAAGGCTGTTTAACTCAGCAATTCATGGATACTTAAGCAAGATGATCCTCCGATGCTTGCATTCCTCGGCCTTATCAAACCAAATAAAAGTCATCGCTTCTACCTCAACAGGACTTCGAATTCAACGGGCAGGTCAAGAACCCTTCCAACACCACAATGTGCAATTATGTTCTCTACGTTACCAAGTGCCGCCAATGCGGTGGTACTATCTCTCAGTCCCAGTCAGACTACGTGTACTGCCCGTCTTATAAGAACGGTATCTCCTGCATGATTATCGAGCGAGACCGCCGCACCACCTTGATCTGCTGCTCTTCTTGCCAGCGCGCCTACTCCTTGGCCTCCTCTTCTGACCTGTGCGACTTTGACGACGAGTCAGTGTGCTCTCAGGAGGACTTCCTACTCTCCGCTGACTAGATGATTCCTCAATCGTTGACGGACGGTGAGTCTCGCGTTTGCACCGAGGATGAAAGGCATAGGTTTCATGAGTTTTAAACCCGAACACGCTTGCCCCCTCGAATTTGAATAGCATGAATTGCAAATGCTACAGAGTTTCTGCCCTGGCAATATCATTTGACATTAGTCGTTTCCATGCGGTGATTATCTTTTCTAACTGTCCTATTCCAGACAAGCGTGACGTCTTTTCCTCTGCTCATTTCAACCTGCGCCTGACCCTAGACTTCTCACAGCCTAGATGGGCAACGTCGCATTCACGGACAGACACGTCCCCAGCTCAGGGCCTTCAATTCTCGATGTGGCGTTGACAACATACTGCTGCAGCGGCGACGTCCCGCACTTCAACCCCAAGACGAAAGCCTGCGAGAAGGAATCCGCCAGCTTCGGGGCCATGTGCGTGTTGTCCATCGGGTACCCAGCAACCGCAGCCTCGGGGCCCTGCAGCTTCAGGGCTTGGACGCAGTAGTCCGCGTGCGGGACGTAGTAGATGCCGGCCGCCGGGCCTCCCAGCGACTCGACGACATACCACGAGTACCACGAGTAGATCCTGGGCGTCCATGTAAAGTTGCCGGTCTGGTAGGGGTTCGTGGGCGTCGAGGTGGATATGACGACCTTTGCGCCGAGGGAGAGGAAGATGGAGGAGGCGTTTCGGAGGTAGGTTGTATATGTCTGCACGATTTCGGTCGCGTTGCTGGATGGGGGTGTTAGATACTGTGTTGGCAATGATGGAGAGCGCAGGTGGACTTACTTGAAAATGGCAGTGCATGTTTCGTTGCCGATGCCGGGACAATCAACGCGGCTCTTCACGTCGGTGGCTGGGTTGCCAGCTGGTGGAATCTTTGTCAGTCTTGCTCAAGCTTTCTGGGGAATCGGCACGTACGCCCATCGTTGTGACCAAACTCAATCACAACCCAGTCGCCCGCTTTCACCTCGTCGATGATTCTCTGGAAGCGTCCCTCTCTGGTGAATGTTCGCGCGCTTCGGCCTGCGTACGCAGAGTTGTTGACTCGGATCTTGGAAGAGTCTAGCGAGTAGTGCAGATATTGGCCCTAAATTGATTCAATACATTGGCATCAGCCCGGAGAGATCAATGGATGGAGGGCTTGACTTACCCATCCCTCCGTCCCGTTGTGGCCGCCATCGGGCGCCATGGTGCTGTCGCCCGCAAGCCAGACTATGTGCTTGACGTCGTTGTCGCATTGTGCCGAGACACTCAACACAGAGCTCGCTACGAGCAGCAGTGAACTCAGAGAAAACCGCATTTTCGACGATTCTCAGGTAACCCAACTACTACTGTGCTGGACAAAGACGATAGTGACAGACTGTGTGCGCAGGAAACATCCGTCAGCCAAGAACCCG
>JABGLZ010000727.1:0-23071 GCA_014705045.1 Colletotrichum theobromicola | reverse complement strand
GGGGGGTGGCATCGTCTCCCCCGCAGCGGTCTCTGCGGAGATGGCTTCTGCCCCTGGCGGGTTCCCCGCGTGAGCACCCTGACCACAGGCGTTTTCCCACGAGGGTTCATCTCTGAGGCGGGACCGCTAGCTGTATGTATGATAGCTCCCCGACCGACGGTGAAGGAATGTTTGGGGTAGTTGCTCTCATTCGTGGACGGCGGTGGGTAACCGTCGGCGGAATGAGGCCCGAAGAGTTGCGCTTTAAGCTTTCGGCCGATCACCGACCGAACGAACCCGGGCGGATGGATCCAGCACCCCACGGGGGAGGATTTTGGCAATGGAGGGGTCCGTCTGATCCGGGGGATAGTGCTCATGTGCTCATTGGAAGTTCGATATGGGTAGCGTAGTTTGACTAGATTCCCCGTTGCGGGGGCAAGCTTTGGGAATTGAAGCTTGAAGCAAAGTCTCCCCGTCAGCTCGTTCGCCGCAGCATCGCAACTACTTACGCCTTGTTCCGCGAGTGATGAAGTCAGCACTCTCTTGTCATATGGGACACATTCGGTGCATCTGATTCTCCGGCGTCCAAATGGCGGACACCTGTCAGAGGTGGCCTCGGATGTAGAGTTCTTGACAGCCTGTGACATCGACTGATGTCTGTTAACTGAAATGACGGGCATACGTGTTTCCACGAGGCTGATTCTCGCATTCTTATGCGGACCATGAAGCAGTCCCGGAGCAGATGCGCGGCACGGATTTTCTCCATTCAAAAAAAGCATTGAGTTTGAGATTATGAGCATAAAGTTTCAACCCGCAGGCTTGGCAGGTAATGGGTCGCTGTTGCTTGGTGAGCTCGTCGACTTGCGCTGACGAAACCCTTGCGCTGACGAAACCGCCAACAGTGAGTGGATGGTCGCCCTGGAAGCGATGATGAACGACCAGCCCAGGCTGCCGGATCCACCACCATGGATGCCCACCCAGACGAACTCTTCCAACGCGTCCAGTTATTACCATGACGTGTTGATAAGTCCTGCTGAAAATGGGTTGCCCAATGAAGCAATGAGCTCGTGCTCGGACACAGACGCGTCCTCCAATGGGGCGACCACATTGACTTTCCAGGCCATTGAAACTCGAAACCCGCCTGAATGCGGGGGGCCCTAGAGCTCGCATACGGATAGCGGCGTTGGGAGCCGGGAGTGCGAGCCGGCCGGGTCACCACCGAACACGAGCTGAAGAAGCCGGAGGGACTCTGGAACGCGACGGGCTGACATGTCGGGAGCTCTTACACGTGGTTTGAGTTACAGTTCCACGCTTGAATCAGCCTTCGTCTTCTCATTCGGAGGATTGTTGGAGCATGGTTTTATCTGACAATAAGTCCGGACCTCTTCAAGCTAGTGGCATTGTCAGCTTGCAAGTATCATAATGGAAAGCCAGAGCAGTCTCCAACAACGTCCTGGACTACCACTGCCACAAATTGGATGAATACTTCTCTAAGCACTTGTCTAGCATCATGAAAGACGACAATGCGATGAGACACCCAATGATGGCTGGCCTTCTATGAAACCTTTCAAGCACAAAGCATTGAATGACACATAGGTGATGTGATGCATGCAAGTGCTCAAGCTGAAAACCAGGTGCGAGAAATGCCTCGGGAAGACTGGCAGTGCACATGCTGTAAGCTGTGGCCGTGTCAGAAGCTTTTGCTTGCCCTGATTGTGCTGCAGAAGCACAAGATCTGGGTCCATGCAGGTCCAGATTGCCGAGCTGCTGTGGGCTAAGCTAAGGGTTGCCCAAGCTAAGGAGGGACAGGGACGGGCCGGGGTCGCATAGATGCCATGTTCCAAGGTTAGAAACATCCATGGATTTAGAGGTTCTCCTTGTGCTTAATTGTGAGGAACAAATAAGAAGTGAACGCCCCCCGGACCAGCTCCTCCAAGAGAAAGAACCAAAAAGAAAAAAAAGACAAAAAAAGTCAGGTGACGTCACAGCGCCTGGCCCACAGTTTTCCCGGAGCACCGAAGCACTGAAGCAGCTGCGCAGCGAACACGATCGCATCGCGGGGACTTTCCCAAAACGAAACACCTCACTGCCTCAACACCCACTTCCTGCAGCATTATTGTCAGCATTATTTCGAATACTTAGAGACGACACCGACGACTATATCTACGAAGACAGCGACCACACAGGACCATCGGGATCCACCAAGCTCAGACTGAGGACACAGATGGCCGGCGCGTCGTCGTGAGAAAGCAGCCATGGCCTCCTCTTCACCCCTTACTGCCGAGCAGACGAGCGCGCTCTTCAACATCCTCACCCACTTCGAGACCTATCGCGAGGTCGAGGAGTTCAAGCAGCCGGAGACGATTGACAACTATGGCTACCCCTTCGCCGCAGTCAGCCCCAAGCCCAGCGAACCCGACGAGGCCATCGTCTACGCCTCCAAGTCCTCGGCGCCGCTCCTGCAATCCCTGTTCACCAGGTTCATCCTACCCTTACCAGGTGTCTCCTCCATCGTGCCCGAGTTCTGGCGCGTCCGCGTACAGGGCCTGATCAAAAAGTTCGCCGAAGCCGACCTCTCCGAAAGCTACGAGAAAGGCGCCCTGGGGACTAGAAAGACCCTGGCCACCGCCTCGTCCACCGTCATCGAGACCGTTGCGCGGGGCCAGATCGGCGGCGGACCCGTCAGCGATCCCGCGACAAGACCGAAGGAGTATGATTTGCAGAATGCGGGGGATCTGATGCGTGCGTGGGACGATGCGATGCATGGCCTCGTCTACGAGAACCTCTGCGACGAGCTGCTGGACTACCTCGCCGAGACCGAAGAGTTCGACACGCATTCTTCCATGACGAGGGCAGCTTGCGACTACATTCTCTTGCAGTACGTCCTTGGTTCTTAGCGGGAATGGATTTGGAGCTGACATGCGGCAGCCTCGCGACGCTTTGTCACCAGGTCTTGATCGTTTCGCCTGAGGGACAGTACCTCGTCAAGCTGATGGATAATGTTCACAAGATGGTGCCCTACGGCATGGTTCGCCAAACACTGCGGATTGGCAACGCGGCGACCATGATTGCGGGCATGATGAAGATCTTCTTGGCGAAGCTGAGTGTGGGCGGCGTCTCGAACTGGATTGGCATCACCTCCAACGCTGCTGACGGGCAAAATCTTATGCAAAGGTCGGGCGCAGTTTCTGGCTAATGTCGCTTGTGATGCTGACAGAAAACAGGATAATCTCTGTGATCCTCGGGTGGGACTGCGCCGAGTTCAAGAAGACCATCGACACGATATCGAAGGCGAAGGACGGCCCGAGCAAGAGCACTCTCGCCACCATCAAGGCACACTGCCAGTCACCCAAGAGCGAACGTGACACCGTCAGGGCGAGGAGCTTGAGGGAATCAAAGTCCGTCGTCGCCGTGATCCTCGAGACCTCGGACCCGAAGCTGCTGGAAGATCTCAGCGACGCCGAACACAAGCAGTGCCTTGAGTACTATGCGGCACAGCTCGCCATCCGCGACCGGGAAGAGATTATCAATGTCCTATGCAAGCAGAGCCCGGATCTGTTGACGCAGGCAGTCCGCGACGTCGTGGCTGGCATGGACCCCATTATCCGCGCTGTGCACAACAAGGTGGACCTGTCGGACCACGTCAAGGACTACCAAACCTTCGTAGACCAGCTCATCGCCACGAGCAAGCCGAAGAAGGCCAAGTCGAGGGACGAGGCTGATCCACCCCTGCCGACGGTGGAGGACTACGTCCAGCTTCTCAAGAACAACAGGCAGCTTCTTTACAAGTGGTTGCACGCTGTTAGCAAGAATTGCCCCGAGGTGATGGATCAGTTCAGGAAATGGGCCAAGGACTCCCTCGTGGCCTTCCATAAGCAGAAGAACGGCGACAGCATCGAGGAAAGGTTGGGCGGCATCTTCAACCAGGTGCCCGAGGAGAAGAAGGAAGCCCTCCTTTCGATCATTGACACTCATGCCGAATACCTCAAAGAGCTCAACAACGTCTCTCGCTCACGAATGCAAACGATACTGGACGGTAGCTCTTCGAGCATGGCGGGGCCAGGTGTGTATCTCATCAGATGGCACTCGCTCCTGGACGAAACTCTCATCACACCGGCCACATCGAGCGGATCCATCAGGCATGGTAAAGATGTTCAAGGTGCCATGGCGCACGGCAAACGGACGTCGATATCTAGCGACACCGAGGAGGTTATTGAAAAGGTGAGGTCTTTGACGATGTCTTCATTGCCGGACCCTCCGGACGTGAGGCCCGTAATCAAGGCTATGGCCCGGCCATTCAAGCAGATGATTACCGGAGCTGCGACGCCTAGTCCCAATGGCAACGGGAAGGCCACGTCGGCTTGATGAGTCAGTGTCTTACGGGTCAACGGACGAGCTTCTGTAAATCATGGACGGGAACGTGGGTTGGGTACTGGGCGCATGGTTGTACATGATGCATGAGGACACGACCTTTTCTCTCTTTTTTCCATTGCTTGGCCTGGCGTCTGCGGGGATTGGAATTGGTCTGGACTTGACGGCAGGCGGGATACTTGCTGTAGATCCAAGCATAGAGACCGCAACGACAATACTGAGACGGCAAGATTTGCGCTCGTCAGCAGTGATCAATAAATCACGAGTCTGTCTCTTGAGTTTCTTGGCGATGCATCTGTCCCTAAACCAATGGCTTGGGAAGGAAGCTCATCCCGGTTCAATGCGGGGGAGGTGACAAACGACGTGTTCGCCGTTGGTAGATGCTACGCCTGGGTGGTGAGGAAACGGTACGTCATGACGGCGATCTTGGCACACCGGCTGCCTCGCGCCAACGGTGCTGGCGGCGGCAAAGTCGAATTACCACATTACACAACGCCTGAAGAACAGAAACAAGAACCCAAGCAAGTGACACAAGACCCCTCTGTAAGAGTCCGTCGTGGCGACATCAGCATCCATCAGTCTAGGTACCTAGTGCCTACTAGGCGGCCTCACCAACCCCAGCTCCAGCTCGCGCCCACGTGCCCTCTCTGGCGGACAGCTCGCGGCACTTTGCAGCCGAACAAATCTCAGCTGAATCTCATCGCCCCTCCAGATTTACAAGTCGGTGTCCTAAAGAGGGCAAACGCGGGCGGTATTCTGCCTGGTCCAAGCCGAATTCGGGAGCTGGTGCATTCAAACGCGAAGTCGAGAGAGCGATCAGAGGGAGGGATTTTTACGCGAGTGGCCAGGGTGTTGAGCTGTCATTCTCGCTTAAATATCCCTCAAACACCCAGCACCTCGTCAAATCTTGCCACTACATACCCCAGTCTCCGACTGAACTTGCCCATCCTTCCTCTTCTCCCCGGGTCAACTTTCCCACCTTAACTCATCCTCTTATTGCTTTGATATATCCTCAACGACCACCAGCATCTTCACCATCGTTAACCTCACTTAGTCCTCACTTGATCCCCCTGATTTACTCCGTTGTAGACATCTAAACAATGTCTACAATCACAAAAACAGTCCCGAGCACGGGCATAGACCTCGCCTCCCTCAACGCCGCCAGCGCCGACCCCGAATCCCGCTCCTTCTCCTCCTCCGAGCTCAACGACCCCTACAACCTCGGCACGCACATCAAGTCAGAAACTGACATCGGCCTGCTCAGCGCCCGCCCGGCCTCCAACGCCGCCCGCAGGCGCATCCACCACAGCTTCACCCGCGGCGGCGCCCGGGAGGCCAAGCTGCAGGACTTCTACCGCACCCAGAACACAAAGATCCGCTCGCTGCTCAAGTCCGTCGACGAGCACGAGCGCGAGGCCAAGGAGACGCAGGGCGACAACAACGTAAAGTACCAGATCGCCGTCAAGGGCAGCCTGGCCGCCAACGTCGCGCTCTCGGCCCTGCAGCTGTACGCCGCCATCTCGTCCGGCTCGCTGTCGCTCTTCACCACCATGGCCGACTCCGTCTTCGACCCGCTGTCCGGCATCATGCTCATGCTCTCGCACCGCGCCGTGAAGAAGGTCGACACGCGGAAGTACCCCTCCGGCCGGGCGCGCATCTCGACGGCGGGGAACATTGTGTTCTCGTTCATCATGTTCAGCGTGAGCTTGGTGCTGATTGTCATGTCCGCGAGGGATCTGGCGGCGGGCTCGGACTCGGAGACGAATGAGTTCCATCTGCCGAGCGTGATTGCTGTCGCGATTGCTTTTGGGACCAAGTTTTGCCTCTTTCTTTATTGTGAGTCTGGGCCTTTTTGTTTCTGTAAGTAAGGGGGGCCAATGAGCCAAGGCTAACGTGCGCGACTCAGGCTGGTCCATCAAGCACATCTATTCCCAGGTCGAGATCCTCTGGCGTGACCACCGCAACGACCTCTTCATCAACGGCTTCGGCATCTTCACCTTCTCCGCCGGCAGCAAGATCAAGTGGTGGATCGACCCGATGGGCGCCATCATCCTCTCGTTCCTGATCGCCGGGCTCTGGCTGCGGACTGCGTATGAGGAGTTCCAGCTGCTGATCGGCGTGTCTGCGGAGCCTGAGTTCCTGCAGCTCATCACTTACATTGGTAGGTCATTCAGCCAAATTTTTGTTTGTCAATTGAGTGCGGTGTTTGCTAATCCCCGTCAGCCATGACACACTCCCCCGACGTCAAGCAGATTGACACCGTCCGCGCGTACCACAGTGGCCCGCGCTACATTGTCGAGATTGACATTGTCATGGACCGCCACGAAAAGTTGGAGATTGCGCATGATGTGGCCGAGGCCCTGCAGATCAAGATTGAGAAGCTTCCTGGGGTCGAGAGGGCGTATGTTCATATTGACTACGAGACGAGTCACAAGCCGGTGAGTTCCTTTAATCAGACGTTGTACTACGGACGATCTCCTTGCTAATTGTTCTGCAGGAGCATGACCTGAAGAAGAACCTGTGATGGGGTCACGGTGTGGGACAAGATGGAGTCTACAATGGATTGTCGACGGAGACCATTCTTGATCTGATGGACTTGGGGTACGCAAATAATTCGGAAGCAAGTGGCTCGACTCCTCGTATTTGGTGTTTGGGGGCAAGCGCATGGTAAGGGCTGGAAAAGACATGGACTTGCATCATCATAGAATTCATCGGATAGATTGTCACTACTGGTATTGTTAATGAGACTTGGGAAGCATCATGTGCTCCAAATGCAATTGAAAAGATAAACTTGGATATGAAACCTTTGTTGTCACTTGGTTTGCAGAGAGGCTATCTTATCTTGGATCAACCCCCGGGGTGTTTGTTGTCCTTGATGTGTTTGCATTTGCACAGGGAGAGACCAATATGCAGGTGACAAGGCCACGGTCTGTTACCTTCTTTGTGTTCACCCACCACAATACACCACAATAGGCTTCCTAGTTGTGAATCTGACCGCTCACCTGATGTGCGTACTGTGAGTGAAGCTCTCTTGTGGGAGGTTCTGGGTCTAGGAAGGTGCGGCCTGTGGTTCTGCGCCTTCCCGAACAATCTCAAACCAGCAAACAACCAAGGTGGGCGGTCAAAAGGTGAGATTTTTCATCTCACCCACCAGCCCTAATTCTTTCCAGCAGGTCAAGCGAGCTCGATCTGTTGATTCTGAACTGAATCAACTCTCCCCTGCCTCTTTTTCAAAAGACCTTGAGCTGAGATCCTCTCCTCCTCAACCTTTCACCCTCACCCTTCACCCACACTTTCACAACTACTGCATTTTTGTGAAAACCAAAACCACTTCACATCACAACACAACAACAATCCCTTCACATAACAACCTACTCTCACAACCCATCAAGATGAAGTTCTCCAGTAGGTTTTCCCCTTCCTCGCGCCGCCTCACCCCAGGAGGAAAGTCTGCGTCTAACAAAAATTCACAACAGCCCTCCTCATCTCCAGCCTTTCTGCCACCGCCAACGCCTTCGTCATGTCCACCGAGACCAAGGCCGGCGCCAACCCTGAGCTCAACAAGCTCGACAAGCGCGGCTGCTACATCCAGTGCCCCCTCGGCAACTGGTACTGCGAGAAGGCCCCCTACAACTACGTCTGCACCAACGCCGGCCGCTTCAAGAAGGACCAGTTCGACCAGAGCTGCGAGAACGCCTGCTGGTGCACTTGTGACTTCACCGCCCCCGGCATTGAGAGCACTGAGAAGAAGGATGCTGGCGCTGCTGAGGAGGCCACTGCCTAAAGCGGCTTTTTGGGATGATTTTTCAAAGCGGCATGGATTACTACTCAAGGTCTTGGAGAAGGGAAGGGTGATGCTTGGGAAAGGACATGGGCTTGGATGATGGGCCTTCTTGGAAGGTGAAGGCTGGGATTGAACAGAGATTGCAGCTTCACTTTTGGTCGCATCAGTTAATCAGACATCGGAAATACCAGACACAAATCATATCGTCACATTTTGAGGTGAATTTCAGTACTGTGATGGCGTGAGTGAGCAGGCAAGTGAGAGTCCTAAGTGAGAGAAAGCGGTAGGTGTGAAGTTGCAGGTATTATGAAAGGGTGCTCTTGCCTTTGAGAAGGTCCAACTTGTCTCGTTTGGGCCATTGCCGCCAAAATCAGGTGACAGCCTATATGAGCTTGAATCTTCCACCTGGCTTTCAACCGATGAGAAGAGCAAAATGGCCCAGTGGTCAGGTCAGCGCAATCGCAGCGCCCTGGTGATCCATTATCTGATCGTTGGAGTTCAAGGGTTCAAGTGGATTCTTTTGACATATTGGTCTTTTATTTCTGCTCATATTTTCTTCTTCCCCCTCACCTGGCTTACTTGCCGTTGAAATAAAAAAAATAATTAAGGTCCATCGCGAGATTTCAGACCATGAGAAGCAGGCCATGGACAGTGTAAAGTAATTCGTCGTTGGAGAACCATTCGGAGTCGCTTCCCCCGGCCAATAACGACGCAGGGCACTGGCGTTCTGTCAACCCCACTGGGATCGCCAGAACCCAGCTGACTAAGGTGGTGGTAGCTACCATTAGGGGGGTCAAGCCACCCGACCTCTTACTCAGAGCCATCCCTTTCACCACAACAAAACATGTCGGACACAGTGTCGTCCGGGGACAGGAGAAGACGATTCGCCAAGGCAAGCCCCCTTCCGACAATGCTCTATCCACACTGACAGATCGACCAGGCATGCGATCTCTGTCGCGCCAAGAAAGTGAAATGTGACGGCACCCGGCCAGTCTGCAGCAGGTGTCTGGGTCTGCAGGCACCCTGCATCTACGCCGACGTCAGCAAACCAGCACGACGACATCGACTCCGCCAACAAGCTGGCCAGCCCCCTGCTCCGAGCAACCCCCAGGGAACACCAGCCAGCGCAGACGGGAATGAACTTCAGGGTCCTGCTCAGCAGCGGGAGCGGAGTCCTTCAGCCCGATTGAGCCCAGGTTCGCGGTCACGACGCGTGAGCAGTGTGACTCCATCGCAAGCAACGCCCTCCGAGGACCCATCAAATTCAGGTATGTCTCCTGCGGCTTTACACAGGCGATCGGTTGCTCAGGCTAAACCCCAAGCAGGCCGAGACTCGTTGATGGGAGCTGGCCGGGACTTGCGGTATTTCGGTATGGCCCCTTACGTGTCTTATTCCGGAGCTTCCGACATCATAGTAACACGGCTTAGGATCCTCATCGGCGATTTCGTTGCTCCGAGCTCAACCCGTACCAGCAGAACCTACAACTGCGCGCGAAAAGACCGGGCGGCCAGATTCTGAGGCCGGGCCCTGGTCTCTGTGGACGCACCCCAGACTACAGGGCGTCTTTGAGAGAAAGCTACACTGTCCCCTCCCACCATGGACTGAGGCTTTGTCATTGGTAAACGCCTTTTTTGAGCACGAACACATGGCACTGCCTATCTTCCACCCGCCTGCCTTCATCGCTCTTCTGGGACAACAGTACTCTGGGGAATCAGAAAAAAGTCCGGCTTGGTGGACCGCATTTAATGCCGTGCTCGCAATTTCCCACCGGCGGCGTGTTGAAGAAGGCACTTCAACGGACAAGGAGCTCATGTGGGATTACGCGGCAAACGCCTTAGACACCGTCCTTGACATTCTCCTAAGAGCCACACAGCTCATGTCAGTCCAGGCCCTTTTGACCCTCGCCTGGTTCTTTCTGGGGACTCCTAATCCGCAGCCTAGCTTCATGCTGGTAGCGAATGCCATTCGTCTGGCCCACTCCATCGGGCTACACAGGAAGAACTGCGGCTCTTCCCTGAGTCCTCTGGAACGGGCGGCCAGGATCAACGTCTTTTGGCTAGCGTTTTCCCTGGATAGAGAGCTGAGTCTACGGACGGGGAGGCCCCCCGCGCAAGACTTTGGCGACTTTGACGTGGACTTGCCCGATCTTCAGTCGCAGCCTGACTTCAGCAACGGCAGCTCCTCGCCTACATCATCCAAGGTCTTCTCCGCCGGGACCCGGCTCGCGGTCATCCAGGCGAAGTTATACTCAGCGATCTACTTGAGCGAAGGCCTCCAGCCGGCTGACATCAAGAGGAAAACCGCAGATCTTCATCGAGACTTGGAGGATTGGCGCTTTTCATTTGCTCTCTGCCCGAATTTGCAAAGATATCCGGAGCTGACGAAGCAAGCTTCAATTCTGCGTCTGAATTACACGTACTACCACACAGTCATCCTGGTTCATCGAGCTCAAAGCGATGTAGAATGGAAGAGGTTGAGCATGGCCCAAGGTCCTCGCACGCCCTCTTCTAAGTCCGTCGAACGCTCACCCCAAGCTGCAAGGTCAATATTGAAGATCGGCTCCTTCGTCCCAGAGACCTGGAGAAGCTTTCTTTGGTACGTCAATGCTCCACTCTGAAATTTAGAAGCATGGAAGTGCTAATATTCGTGGATTCCAGGGACGTCATCCCAATAAACGTGACGGCCATCATCGTCTTGTCTCTTCACCTCCGGCGCAGACCAGGCGTCTCCACTGCAGGTGACGACCTGGATCTCATACTGGACGGCGTGATGCGTCTTGTCTCGCTTGAACACCAGAAAACAGAGTCCTACCTAAGACCAGTCACGGCAGCTTGTCAGGGCGTCTACACTGCTGCTATCAAGGCTGTGAGAATGCACAACATTGACTCGTTTGACGACGATGATCGTGACCCGGAACGGCCCGTTACAGTTTCTACTGGCACTCAACCTGGCTCTGAAAGCCGGACGTCTAGCCTGGGACGGCCTTTACAGACAACGCCGAGAGCCGCGTCACCATTCAGATTCGAGTTGGAGCCTGACTTGGGCTCAAATGCCCAGCCTCCCGTCGCCGACACCAACTTCATGTCATGGGATCAAACGATGACAGACAGGGAAATTATTCCTTGGGAATTTGAATATCTTTTAGGAGATAATAGTTTTGATCCTCTTGGATGAGCTTCATCAAAGGCTACGATAATTAGGACACCCATTCAGGTTTTGATCGCCCCCTCCTTCCTGTTGGCACCTCCCATCCAAGGATGGTTGATGAGAATTTGAATGACGGTGCCAAAACCTTGATGTCATCGTCAAGACCGTACTCTTTCCCGGACATGTCCCAGAAGTACTCGGGGTGCGTGAACAGATCAGGACGTATCTTCTGCCAAGATGCGTGCGTCTTTCCAACCAGCACGCTCATGTCATCGTAGTGCCGTGGTAGGAATTCAGGATCGCGGGCTCGCAGCTCCCGCTGTTGGTCCTCAGAATACAGTCCAAGTTGATGGTACCAGATGTTGTACTGAGTCAGACTGATGTCAATATCGAATGTGACGTCCTCCTTCGTTCGAGCCAGCAAGGCTTGGACAGCAGCCGTGGCACCCACCAATCCGGTTTGATAATCAGAGTTGGCTGAGAGACCGTCAGAACATCCAAAATCATGCAGATGGAAGAGATATACTTACGAAGCAGTGGCACGACAGCCTCGTCGAGCCCGAGGAACTTGCCCTGCAGATATGATAAGCCAACTAGACAATCACTGATCTGCTGCCACCCAGAACGGTGGGCGAGCGGGCCCTTGAAGCCGTAGCAGTTCTCCCGCATGTAAATGAGACTCGGACTGAGCTTGCGCAGGGTGGCACTGTCAAACCCCAGCTTCTTCAAGACACCAGGCCGGTACCCATCTACAAGGATGTCTGCGCCCTTCACAAGCTCTGCAAACGCGCTTTTCCCCTCGTCCGTCTTAAGGTCCAGGTTGGTGTCCCTCTTCCCGGTCTGGAGGTCCACCATTGTCGGTGCATACTCGGGCAGCTTGTCGCAGGACACCCGGAGGACATCGGCTCCAAGAAGGCTTAGGAGCTTGGAGACCGCCGGGCCTGCGATGACGCGGGAGAAGTCGATTATCCGTATGCCGGCAAGAGGCTTGAGTCCAGCTTGGTCCTTTGCCTGCGGCCAGCCTTTCCGCGGTGCTGGGATCTTGGTAGCGCTCCACAGTGGCTCTTTCGACATGATCTTGCCATGCTCGCTGCTGAAGAACTCGTCTGGCGTGTAGCAGATCACCCCAGCCTGCTTGTACTGCTCGTTGGCAGTCTGTTCGATGTCCTTAGAATCCCACTGGGCCACCTTCTCCGTGTAGATCCTGATCGCCTCTTCGGGGCTGACGTCGACATCGCTCACGCCCATCATCTTCATCGTGGGCTCGGCGTTCATGGATCCGTGCAAGTGGTACCACCGCCCGTCCTTCGTCCGGTACACGTTGGTCGCGTACCGCCTGATGGGATCGGACATCCGGTGAAGATCCATCTTGGAAAGCTCCTTCATCATCTGGGGATGCTGCACGAACGACGCGCCGCCGACCCTGGGGAGCAAGACGGATTCCAGGAACAGAGTCGCGGCGTCAGTGTTCACCTGGGCATCCTGGAGCTCGATGCCGTACCGCTCCGCGGCGGCGACGTTGGCTGCCGTGGCCAGGAGGGCTGTCAGGGAGGCGCACGACTCTGTGATCTTCAACGGGGTGAGGACGAATGGTTTGTCGTCGTCCGCGACGAACTTGACTTTCTTGGCGGCGTCTTTGAAGGACGGCGGGAGGTTGAGGCCAGGGTCGGCAAGCAAGACTTCGTTAAGGATACGAGTTGCCTCGCTGGAGATGGTGTAGTTTGACATGGCGATGGTTTCTGACACAAAACTAGGCTTTGGTGAGTCCGATGGTCCGCGGACCGTATTCCCCTCATCATGCCCGCCATTTTATGAAGAAGATCACTTCGGCACTTGCAGCCATGATGAGGAACTTGTTTAGTGGGCCGAGTCAGAAGACCCATTCGGTCCACACCGTTTCATGCCAAAACTCCGATGGTGGGCAACGTCGACTTACATCCCTCGGCCGAATACAACCGGCGTCTACCGGGTCGTGCTTTCGGGCTCGACTTTGGTACTGCTTCCTTGGCGTAAGCACGCTGTTTCTTTTTGGTCATCTCCATAACCATTACTCCCTCCTTTCCGGCAACATTCTCATTCCAGGATCGTCTTCAACTGGAACTCTTTGGATTGGGGTAGCCCACCACTTGAACAAGCCGAGGCAATTTGACGAAAGCCTGGGCCACTTATGGGGTCTACCGAGAGTAACAATGGAAGTCGGAGTTCTGACACCGGAGTTCTGACACCGGAGTTCTGGCACTGGAGCTTGGGCGCCGGAGTTTTGGGACTAGTTGAGGTCGATGCCCACTCCATGACGTACCAAAAGCAACCCCGACGACAACCACTTATGGTGCGGTCACATAGTTCGGACTTGTTTAGCCGAGAACATTCATTGAAAGCGAGTCAGAGAAGTCCGTGTCAGTCCTGATCCTGGTGCTTCGCTGCACTGCTTTAAACTCATCACTGCCGCAATTCGGCGTCGACTTGATAGTCGGGAGGAATAACAGCGCAACTTGTAAACCATTCATTGATTGAATAACATCCCGAAAAAAGCTTCCGTGGCTCAATATGATTTCGAACGACAACTGGCGAGCTGGCGAAAGGGGTGTTAGACCTGTTCGTATTGCGAACTGCTCTGGTTACCATGG
Organism: Colletotrichum theobromicola; assembly: GCA_014705045.1. NCBI lineage: Eukaryota > Fungi > Ascomycota > Sordariomycetes > Glomerellales > Glomerellaceae > Colletotrichum > Colletotrichum theobromicola. The sequence continues at coordinate 9,162 of JABGLZ010000727.1, read as the reverse complement.
TAGGGTCTAATGGATCGGGGCCCGGTCAACTGTGCTAACAAGATCGGCAGGCGATCCGCCCAGGGAAATGTACAAACAGGCAACACTCGGAGATGTTGATTTCATCACCGGTGACTATCTAGCAGGTATTCGTCTTTCATCCCTCTCAAGAGTCTATAAAATGCTGATGAGATCTCAGAAGTGAACATGGCCAACAATGCCGAGGCCTACGCACAAGGAAAGCATAACGGCTATGAAGAGACTGCCTGGGAAGGTTTGCTACAAACCATTGACGTAATCGCGGATAAGCGCATCAAAGTTGCCATCAACGGAGGAGCCCTCAATCCTGGAGGCCTTGCCACGAAAATAGCCGAGTTGGTGAGTGCCTTTGAGTCCACAGAATTTGGTTGTGTTTGGTCTGTGACTGACACCGGTCAAGGTTCGTGAAAGGGGCTATGACCTGAAAGTCGCCTATGTCTCTGGGGACAACGTGTTACCGAAGTTGGGAAAACATATGCCTCAGCAAAGAGAGAAGGCGCTCGCTCATCTCGACTCGGCCAACCAGCATGTCACCTTGACTTCCGAGTCTTTCATGTTCACCAAAACAGACAGGGAGCCAAGAGAAATTGTCTCGGCAAATGCCTATCTCGGCGCTCATGCCATCTACGAGGCACTGCAGAGGGGCGCCGACATCGTCATATGCGGCCGCGCTTCGGATGCGAGCCCCGTCATTGCTTGCGCGTGGTACTGGTGGTCCTGGAACAACACGAGCTACAACGAGCTTGCTGGAGCTCTCGTCGCCGGGCACCTGATCGAGTGCTCGGCATATGTCACTGGTGGGAACTTCTCAGGGTTCGAAAACCTCGACCTCGATCACTTCATCAACCCGGGCTTTCCAATTGCAGAAATTTCACAAGACGGTACTACTGTCATTACAAAGCATGCAGGCACAGGCGGTATGGTGACTATTGATACCTGCAGAAGCCAGCTTTTGTACGAGCTTCAAGGCAACGCCTACCTTAACAGCGATGTAAAAGCGTACTTGGACGATGTGGTAATGGAGCAGGTCGACGACGATAGGTATGCCCCAATCACTGCGGCTGTGAGTATTCACACAGAGTTGCTGAATCTAGTGCAGGATTCGTGTTTCTGGGATCCGTGGTGCTCCGCCACCTGATACCACAAAGCTTGCCGTCTTCTACAAGGGTGGTTATGAGCTCCAGGCTCTGTTCAACGCCACAGGCCATGCCTTCGAAAGAAAGGCTGCTCTCTTTGAAACGCAGATCAGGGCTCTCATCGGGGATGACACCTTGAAGAGTTTAGACGTTTTGGAGTTTCAACGGTATGATATCCACGTATCAACTTGACATGTTTTCTGACAGAATACTGTACTAGAATTGGTGTTCCTGCAACCAATCCGACGAATCAAAATAGCAACACAGTTTACATCCGCGTATTTGCCCAGTCAACCAAAGCAGATGCCCTCAACGCGATCAACCGCGCCGTGCGTGACATCTCCTTAAGGCACTATTCCGGTACGTATTGCGTACTTTGCTGAAGAACCACCGAACGGTTTTACTGAACCAAAGAGATAGGTTTTCACGCCTCCTTGGACTCGCGCGCCTTAGCTCCCCGTCCTTATCTTGCATATTATCCCGCACTATGGCGGCAGCACGATCTTGAGGAGCGTTTCCATATGGCGAACCCGGACGGCACAACGGATTCCTTTGACACGACACCGCCGCCCAAGTTTGAGGATCTTGGAGATCGTGAATCATATGATACGAAAAAGCCTATCAAGATCCAGGGTAACCTGCGAACAGTGCGTCTTGGTCAAATCGCCCATGGTCGCTCCGGGGACAAGGGGGCCAATTTGAATTTCGGATTGTATGTTCAAACACATGCCCAGTGGGACTGGCTGCGTTCGTACATGTCTCGTGCCAAGGTACAAGAAATGGTGGGGGATGATTGGCAGACAGACTTCTCCATCGAGCGAGTTGAGTTCCCCGGAATTTTCGCCGTGCACTTTGTTGTGTATGGTATCCTTGGGCGTGGTGTCAGTAGTTCTAAGAGATTGGATGGGTTCGGGAAGGGGTTCATTGACTACTTCAGAGACAAGGAGGTGGACATTCCCGTCTCCATCATGGACGAGCCGTCCTGCGGTCTTCCATCAAGTAGACTCTAGATCCCTCGCTTCCACCAATGTTTAATTGGTCAGATGCTACCACAGAAAATCACAAATCCGTTCATGAACCATCAGTTCATCTCATGTCCATAATTGACTGCCGAGCTGGCACTCAGCATTGAACGGAGGCTGGGAGAGTTTACGGGAATCTCCTGGACCCCGACAACCCGAAACCGACCCAGGAACGGCAATAGTACCGGGATTCCTTACACACTATGTTACCCCTAAAACAGGAAAATCGTCATTCAGGCGGGCCAGCTGTGGGATATTGCGGGGTAGAGATTGATCGTGTTTATATTTCCATACTTGTATTTACCTTCCAAATTTGGTACAGCTGCAATACTATCGCCCAACCTGAGTTCGTTGACTGAGGTTTCTGCCCTATTATCCTGCCAGCCCCAAACCTACCAACACCTAGTTCACGAGATAACGCTTCGAGTCACCACAATGGAATATGACACTAGAGAGAAAATCGAGCCTTTGGGAACCCTTGAGTATGTCGCCAGCAACATTCAAATTCGCAGATCTGCCAAGCGCTTCAGTTATGGAACAGGAGCTAACAGTCAAAAAGTCCCGAGATTGATGCGGTTGGTCAAGCATTAAGACGCGCTTGCCATCTTACTGACAAGGCCAGTTCATCAAAGCCCACCCAATGCCGTCGTTTGGCGGAACCCAGGATGTGATGCGTGAGATGATGGAGGCGGCAAAGACTGCACGCAAAGATTCGGACATCGAGTACTCCATCAAAATCCCGATGAGGGATGGCTACCAATCGGAGACTCGCATCCACAAGCCCCCCTCGCCTGATGGGAAGCACCCGGTGCTCGTCTTGATCTACGGGGGCGGCTTCATCATGGGTGACTGCACTCAACTGAGCCCATACGCGCGGATCGCTGCAAAGCTGTTCAATGCCGTCGTCGTCAACGTGTCGTATCGCCTGGCTCCAGCCTACAAGTTCCCGACGGCCCCGAACGACGTCTGGGACAGCCTCAAGTGGATTGCGGCAAACGCGCACACCTTTGGCGGTGACCCAGCTGCGGGCTTTGTTCTAGGAGGAGCATCTGCCGGCGGTAACCTGGCCGCGGTCACAGCTCAAAAGTCTCTCGATGAAGGCCTCAGCCCACCTCTCACCGGAGTTTGGCTCTCAATCCCGTATATACTGGAAGAAGAAATTGTGCCTGCCAAATACAAGGACGTCTGGTTCTCAAGGGAGCAGAATGCGGCAGGACCGGTCATTGACAAGGCCAGTATGGAGTTTATGGGGCTTGCTTACGCCGCAGACATGAAATCACCGGACCTCTCACCTTTCAATGCGAAGGATCCTCACAAGGGTATGCCGCCCGTCTATTTCCAGGTCTGCGGCACCGACCCATTGAGAGATGACGGCTTGGTGTATGAGAGGGTTTTAAGGGATCACGGGGTCAAGACCAGGTTGGACGTCTATCCTGGAGCCCCTCATGGGCATATCATGTTTCCCTGCAAGCTGTCCACCAAATGCCATTTTGATACCTTCAACGGTTTAGCTTGGCTGCTTGGGAATGAAACTCCCAACGAGGAAATTATCACACAAGAGCTTTCTGTCAACCCCATCATGTCGGTCTAGATATCTTTCCTTAGAAACTGATAATCAACTGTTGGCGCTTGGAGGATATATGTAGGTATTATTTCCGGAGGCAGTCAATGAAGAGCTATTATAATTCTGCAACTTTGTGCAGTCGATTCTCTCATGATTTTCCGCCATACAGTGAAATTTGAGAATCATCAATTCTCCCAATTGCCCCTTCTCTGTTTCTGTTTGCTGTGACCTGAGATATGAGACGTCTCTGTAATCCGCCATCGCTCTGTGGGACTTTTGCACAACCATCGTCCTTAGATCCCTTGCTCACCCTTGCCTTTGTTCATATCTTCAATGAACGCATCATGGGCTTCCATGTCCTAAGCCGACATATCATTCTTTTATGTCATTTCGTCTTTCCTCATTCCGTCTTGGCTTTCAATATCGAAGCATTTCGCTCTCATGATCTCATCATATAGTGGCTCGAATTCTCTGATTTCCGGGAGAATCGTATTTCTCCGCGTTTCGTCCACTTTGGTTTCTTTTCCATTTTCATCTTGCGGCTTAGATGCATCTGTCGCAACTGACAAGTCGACGACCCTGGTGTGGTACGTATTCAAAACGACGTCGTTCGAATTCTGATTGTTGCTCTTTTCGTATCCAAGAGTTGACGCCTTTTCTCTGAAGAACACTCGCAGGACTGGTATCGCGCTAGCCACAATAGCCGTTGCCGTCTCAACAGCCGTCCAGATCGTCACGTCCATGCCATTAACTTCGAGATAGTCAGTATTTTAGTCCAAGGTTTCACTAGTTTAAGATTTAGGACTCACAGAAAAAGTCCCCTTGTTCAAGCTGGACAAGATAGACACCTTTTGTGATGGCACAGACACCAGACCTGTTCAAACATTATGTCAGCCTCCAGCTCACGAGCAAGCCAGCTTGTCAACTGACTTACAGCCATCCCAGACTCATAGCGACACAGATGCCAAGCTTCTCGTGCTTGCGCATGCGCATTCCCCAGATGAGCTTCCAAGGAACCAGAGCCAGCAAGAAGTCCATGGCAGCACACCATGCGGCGTTAAAGATGCCGTAGTTGAGGGTGATTGATTCATCCCAACATGTACCTTCCATCTGCCTGTTGAAGTTCTTCTGTATGGGCGTGCATTTGAGCCATGTGAGAGTTGCACTTGGCAACATGACAAGTGTCAATGTGACCACGGCAAACCATACGAAGCCCCTAAACCATCCACTTGTAAGACGCAGTAACGTCACACCGAATCCAACTTTGCTTCCAGTCGAGGCAAAACACGATATCGAGGCGCCGATGGAGGTGTACATGGCTATCGCCAGGAGATTCGTCTGGGGATGGACATCGTAGAAGTGGCGTCCGAAACCAAGATTAATGCCCATTTGGGTGATGATGGACTCGACGAGGAGACATGTCTAAATATCAAGTTAGCTCAGGTTATTCAGTCAGACTAGTGTACCGGTAACTTTACCCATGAGAAGATCAGAATCCAATCATCCCACCATAGCTTCTGATGTCGACTCAACTTTGCATATATACGCAAAGCTAGAAAGGCGCCGCAAAAGAAGCAGAGAAACCACGTTACGCCTCCGATCAGTGGCCCCCGCGTCTCGATCTGAGCCATCGCTATCGCATCGAGTGATGCCCTTTCAGCCCCTGCGCCAACGCGAGTCGACTGCGGGCGTCAAATCGTGAAAAGAGTGAAGCGGCCGAGATGGCTCTAGGATGAAGTAGGACAAACCTGCCCCCCACCAAGACAGCGACATCCTCCCAGATATCAAAAAAGGTCGACGCAGGCCGTCCTGGACAAACCAACACATCCCCGAGAGCCGGTGCCACCGCCTGGAACTCGCGCGGTTCATTAAGGTTCATGTTGCGGCGCACGGCTACGGGAGGGAGGCGGGTGAGCGGGAGGTGCGGTCTCTTGGGCGCGGAAGAGAATACTCAGAAGCGAAGAGCCAGGAAGGCCGTTGTCGGGCTATTTCATCCAGATAGGACGCATGTCGGCGATAGAACTCGACTTGGCCATTTTCACGGAAGTCCAGACCATGAGGCAAGGTGTCATGCCTCGGGACGCAGCCGATGGTGTGAAGAGGTTATCTGATGAATGAACTCTATTATGAGCTGATTGACTGTGTTGGTTGAAAAGGCTGCCTTCTTCACTCGATGCTTTTGAGCAATCACCAAGGATGCGTAGCCTAGGTGAGTCAGTTTTCCGGAGTTTGGATCATCAAGATGCCCTTGGCCCATGAAACACCGCAGTGAAGGAAGCGTCACAGGCAGTATCGGGCCATTCGATGTTTCTCGGTTGTCCTGATGCCAAGAAATCGCATCAACAAGGCTGTCCCAATCGATAAAACGGAAGCCAACAAACACACTCCTTTGATTTGTTTTCTCTGATCTAACTTTCAACGGTTTCTCGCTGCAACGCTGGTGGGACTAAGCAAGAGTTAGCAGCCACTGATATTGTTCTAGGTGCATTCGAGATGGTAGCCGAGCATCAAGCGTCGGAAGTAAAAGCGCGCTCAGACACCGAGTCTGCGTCACAATATGCGAGAGACTTCTCACGATCAGATGGTGGAGCGAATGCGCTTGTCCCGCTCTCGCTTCGGTATGTCGCATGGTTTCATGGAGCTTCTAGCCTGGGGCTGACGCTGAAGTTTAAATCGAAGACGCAGCCCTATGGCAATTCAAGCCGACCACCCCTCGCTGGGTAATGACATGGCGAGATCAAGCGGACTTTATTGCTCCGCATAAGGCCTCAGACTCTGGTGAGACCCTGCTGAATCTGGATGTTCACGAACTTAAAATAGCCAAGACGGAGCTTGTGGTATCTTTTTGGCCTGCGCCGATGGCCGTGGATGGAACAATGGCGATGAGTAAGAAACGTAGAGTCAGGTTTCGCACTGGAAACCGCACCCGTCGCCATCACCAGAACGTGATAAAGTTTGTCTGATCTTTTATTCGTCAAGCGGGAAGCAGTCAGTGGCCCGGCAAAATCTCCAGATTGATATTATCGTCAGGTTCATGCTCCTTGACGATCCGGTTTGTTCAACACCTTGCCGAGAAACCTCTTGGCGCGCTGCAGAAGACATGGCGTCCAGTCCATTGCTAGCATGTGAAGCTTCATCATGTCGACTATGATTGATAACATTCATAATATTTCACATGCCATGTCATCGCGACGCAGCGACTACGGGACGGTCAATCGCATCTCGCGAAGTCCGTCTTCAAGTCGGCAACTGACCATTAGCCGTTGGCAATGGAAATGGTGGCATTCTGGGGCAGAGTGGGCCTTTGTCGGTACGGACCGAAAGAGGGACCTCCTCTTGGGCTGAACAGTGTTGCATTCCATCTTACCCGGGTTTCACAAGCATGGGCTCACTGTATGTAGTTGCTGCAGTGCCTTTTCGTCAGCCCGGCCTTTTCGGCGCGTCTCATTGTCGCCATGACAGCTACCAAGTTCATTTCTGGGTGGGTTCATCTAAGCTCTTGTACTGGTAGTGGCAGCTGAGAAACAGAACTCAGCTGATTTGAAGAGCTGTCAGGATCAAGACAGCAACGCAATTGAAATTGGAGAACAATTCCGCCGATCAAATGGATAGGCGAACACCGAAATGTATGCGGAAGTCAATTATCTGGACCAACCTGCGCTAAACGAGCTGGAAAGTTTCGCCTCGAATGGTGTCGGCTTATGGGGGTGATGTAGAACCGTGATGTCTAGCAGGGGCCAGAAGGCGTAATTGTCAGTCGACAGACAGCGTGATCGGGCGCCATGTCGCAGGAGCAGATGCAGCTTCGTTGTGTGGTTGTATTAAAAGCTACGCTCCCGTCGGCCTCGACTCAGCGATGCTGGTTTCATTGCAGTGGTAGCGCAGGGGGTTGGTCTGGCCAGCAGCCTCTGTCATGTCTGGCAGCGGCAAAGCTCTTGGCATCATTTTGGTGGCATTAGGCGGTCATCGTGGGATTACCGGGTACACTGAGTGAAGATGGGTACATGATCGAAGGCGGGAAAGGGGACTTGCTTGCGCTAATCCGAACTCTATGTGCGGATGCGACCACGACTCAGCACTCCAGCACCGGACTTCCATGCGTATTTGTGATCACAACCTGCTTTCTTCCGCCTTAACAATTCCATGGTGCGGCGAGAACAGCAAGCGACTAAGTACTCATAGTCGGAAGAGAGGAATCCGTGGAATGGGAGAGTGAGGGTTGCTGCGGGGTAGAGGCAAAGGAACATGAGCCCTGTCTCTCTCATGTGATGAGCCAAGGTTCGCAATCCGCCCGATGATTATGGGGAGGCTCAGCAATCTACAACCGCCAAGCAACCAAAGTCCATAAATGCAGTGTGACGAACAACTGATCCCAAATTTTAAGATGAAGAGGGCGGAGTTCCTCTGGACTCATCGCTTCCCGCCGCCCTGCCACTTAGCAAGAGTTCAGCCCAAAAGAGCGAACGGACCAGCGGTGCTTTCCTGACTGAAAGTCTGTAGCCCTACTTTTCCGTTCTCCAACCCCCTTGAGCGCGCTCATTCAGCGCTACATGCCGTCACGGCTACGCCATACTAAACCGTGCTCAACATGGAGCCCCCTCAAACGAGCCCAAATTGGTACAGAGGCCCTAGTCTTCAACGATAAGACAGGCCAATTGGATGCCTTCGCTGAGGGCAGACTAGCATTTCGGTTGCGCATCTCGCTTTTTCCGTCGCAGGCTGTGCCCTTGATGTGGCATTCCGCGGCAGCCGTTGCGACTCATGTTAACGTCCAACACGTGCCTCTCGAGTCTCAAGATGGGAGAAAAAAGGCCACCATAGGCCATGCCACGCAGCACAGTCAGTGAAGCTTCTCCGCATTGTTCGATTTGGAGAACATGTTACAGGACGCGCGGCGCGCCAACGTTCTTTGGCAGAGAAGCCTCTTTCTATCCTCTCTAACCTTTGCGCCCAACGACACTTGATGGCGGTGATGAATATGACTGGCCGTATTTCTTCCAACAGCCTATCCTCATTTGTTCTGATGCTGGGCAAAAGGACTTGCCGAGTCCTTCGGCAGCCCACAGGAGAAGGTTTGCTTAAAGGGAGACACCCATAGTATTCCGGTCCACTTGGCGGCGCCTTTTCAGAGGTCTCTCAGGGATCATGCGAACTGACGCACTGCGATCCTAATCAATCTGTTAACAGAGAGGATCCGCGTTGCAATGGAAGGTTCCTTGATCTCCTGCAAAACAGCCGCTGTCTACCCCTGACAAGCGCATCTTCACCCCCCCACTGTCGCGAGTTATTCTTAACAATTTGCTCGCTGGCCCCCTGTAGTACCATCGCCCTGGCAGAGCTTGATTCCCTGCCAGTCCCCGGTTTTACATGCCACCTCATGTGCCCGTACGAACCGTGAAGCCGGGGCTCTTTTACACGCTGA
>JABGLZ010000724.1:0-11706 GCA_014705045.1 Colletotrichum theobromicola | reverse complement strand
GGCCCCCCCCCCCCCCCCGTCCACTGACGTGCTTTTGTGCGCACCCAATCGGGAAACTCAATTGCAAAGGGCAAAAATATTGCTGTGGATATCGATCCGGACGAGTCCGTTTCGCTGACGAGGAGATCCCCGTTAGATCGATAAGGTGTGTGTGGCAGACGGGATCGAAGTCTGCTCTCGACCTTCTTTTTCGACGCTGAACCTTGGCGCCGGTACGGTGAAGGGAACCGTTATTCTCCGCTAGACAGGGTGTCTTGGCTCGCTCTCTGTCTGTCTGTCTGTTCATGTTTGTTGGAGCTGTCAAGTCTGGCCTTTCTCGCTAGTAGCCGAAGGTGCCGTGGAGGAATGGCCAGACTGTGCGATAGCTACGGATACACGACGCGGCGGTAAGCCATGCCAAGAGGAAAGAAGCAAGCAGATGGTGCTGTTCGTCCCGAACGCTGAGCTGATGAAGGGTACATCAAACACGGAGAGCGTGCCGCGTGCGAGATGTCAATATGCGGTGGAAGGGAGGGAGACACATGCACACACATACAGACACATACACACGCGCACTCACCGTCCAGAAGGTGTACGGATCGGATACAGAATGTACGGCAGGGTGAAAAAGAGGTACCTTTTCGCCTCCAGAACCTGGTCGCGGTGGTGCAGCCAGCGGACCGCCAAGCTGGCACCAAGAGCGGAGAGACGCAGGTTCCCACCCGGACCAGCCTCGACCCCTGTCACTGCTGACGACGCCTCGTTGATTACAGGCTCGGCGAGGTGGATCGTGGGCACGGGAGAAAAGGACTTCGGATTCGAGAAGAGAGGGAGAGGGGCTGGGAGCCGCTCGCTTTCACCTCTTTGCCTTTGGGTCCCCCGTGGCGTGGTGCGAGTTATGCCGAGCGAGCGTCTCGTCTCGCTGGAATACGCCTGTTCAGGTTTGGTCTGGGCCGGTTTGGCTTGTCGTTCGGTCGGCCTGCTGCGCTGTCATCATCAGTCGGTCGGTCGGGTCGGTGGTGTTTAAACGCCGATGTCGTCGTCGCCGTGTCTTGTGAAGCCCATCGCGCGTCTTCTGTCCCCCAACCAGCAGGCTGGCTCATAAGAGAAAAATTCTCTGATATTTCGTTTACCCGCCTCTTCTTCATTCAACCCCTGGATCCAAACCCTTTTCAGGCGCAAGCGGCCGATCTCACTCGGTCACGTTCGCGATGCTGGTTGTAATTTGATCCTTCCCGTTCGCTGGAAGATGTTGGCTGCATCCACGAACGACCTTTCTGGCGGCGAGAGTCGGGTACGGCGGCACTTTGCCCAGAGAATCATCCCCCCTTTTGTGGCCTTCCCAACCTCGTGTCGCTTAGTTGCTCATCGACGGTAGAGCGATCGGAGTCTTGGTAAAGTCGGCTCCCTCCTCTTGGTCTCCATTGTTGGATTGTCACCCCCAAGCCTTGGTGTTATCTTGGTGCATGCTGGTGTGGCCAGTCGCGTTCTTCGGACGAGGGAAAACAAGGCGCGAAAAAAGGGGGTCTGCCGCTGTGCTGGGTCGAAATCCAGGGTTCTCTGTCGCTGTGTGTGTCTCTCTCTCCTTGTATGGGGTGCAGGTGTTGGTGGTGGTGGTGGTGAGTGAGTGATGGTGGGATGGGATGATGACTGTCATCCCTCTCTCTCTCTCCCTCTTCCACACATCGTCGTATCGTGTCCTTCTTACGAGGTCATCGTCGCTTACTCCGCCGCAGAAGATGAGTAGAAAAACAGGTTGAGACGAGAAACGAAGGGGGGCGACGGCCATGATTATGTAGCTGCGGCGCAAATACGAGAATCTGCTGGGTGTGTCCCGCGCCCTATGGGCATTTTCTCCTCACTTTACCTCCTTCTGAAAATGTGCCCTCAACCACTGCCTGAAAAAATTCTGCCCCCTTCTGTTTTGGGGTCGTTACGGGTTACGAGAGCTCAGCTTCGGCGGTGGCCGAGAGGTGCGAGGGCCCGTTTGCTGCGGTAAGCGATGGCGCCCCGGGGGGGAGAAGTTAGGGGAGTATGACTCGCCCGACCGCAGTGCAGTTTGTGCTTTGCTGGAGGTAGGTGGGATTAGTCAGGCGGTCTGGGCCGGTCTGTTTAGGGTGCGTGGGTTTGCGGTTTATGGTTATGAGTTGATTTTATTTTTTGGCGGTTCTGGGGGATGGAGATCGATTTGTTTGGTTTGGAATGTGAGATTGTATGATGGATGAATGAGAATAAGTGGTCGTCGAGTGGTGGATGGTTTGTGTTTGAGGAAATATGTGCAAATGTGCCGTTGTGAGATCTGGTTGTTGTCCAATGTCCTGGGCTTCAGTGTGAAGGTTGGTCGATTTTAGCTCATTACAGCTGCATGCAACCATCCTCTTCCCTCCCACACTCCGTCAACGAGGGGAGGGCGTTCACTTACGGTTACGCTTAAATACCTCTCTCCATCTTACTTTGCGAACCGCATTTTAATGTCCCATGGTTCCGTTCGTGATGTGGGAGGACGGAGGTCGTGGTGGCTTTTTCGGCCCCCCAGCATACCCCCGATTTTTTCGGACATATACGGGCAGCCTGTGTGACTGTGTGGTGAGAGTGCTTCTTGTAGTTGGAGAGATGATGGGATTTGTGAGGGTTTTGGGTCATGAGGTGAGATGGCGGGTGTGTTTTGATGGCGTTTAGGTTGGTTGTGGCCGTATGTCGGTGTTGTAAGGGCTTAGAGACGAGGGTTAAACTGACGGTTTATTGTGATGAGTATTGATGAGGGAGATGGGAAGGAGGCTTTGTGAGGTTCTTATGAAGGGTGGATGGAATATGATGGACTCGATTGGCTTGAGTTTGACTTTACATGTCGTGAGATCAATTACGTTGCTGATGACGGGGGTATCTCGTAAAAAGGTCTTACCTCAGCCTAGGTACGTCTGTCGCAAAGAGCTTCTAGGATGCGGCTCTTGAATGAGATAATTTCCCCATTGTATGAATTTCATAATGGTTTCGATATTCTAGGTTGTTGTGATCTTAAGTTTAGTTAAAAGGTAAGTGATTATTACGTAGTGGTGGCTGTTAGATTCCCACCAGAACTCTCCTCACTCTCACCCTCCACATCTTCACTTATGCATGTATGCTTTTTTCAAGTTTAACTTATCACAGGATCTTCTCAACAACTTAGAGCAAACTTTCTTGGGTTCAACCTCTTATCTCATAGGAAAGATATCCTGAAACTGGTCTTCTCTGGGCAAGGCGGTGAAAATTACGTAACCTATGCCCTACGCACCACCTGCGACATGTTTTTTTTCCCTCCAAAAGTGAGCATTGATACTTGTGTCTCGTATCTTATGTTATGCTATCTGAGTCTGTGGCCGCAAGGTTTTGCGATTAGGCGTGACATCCAGTATCCTGCTCATGGTTATGGGCTTAGTCTTTACCCCTGAGGAACGTAACAACGAGCTGAGCGTGTGCCTTTTACCCTAGAGAGCTCATCTTTAGGACGTAAAAGCATTCGTTAAACAGGAAGAGAAATTTTGTGAATTCATCTATTACATCGATGAGGGACTGAAGCGAGCTGAAGCCAAGATTGGGACACTGTTTTGAAATAGGTTTGGCCACATCGCAAGTCTCTGTGTGTGATGTGTCTCGCCGACGCTATATCTTTAGCTGAAGTGAAGATTAATAGTACTCTTCAGAGTAACTGAATGTGTTAGATCTCATTCGAAAGAATCTACAATAACTGTGGTCGGTCACCATCCTGGGCCATGAATATCGGCCATCATGATGCGTAACAGCAAACTGGCAACATCACTAATGCCTGGTCCAGCTCAAATCTTCAAAACATACTCAAGTAGCAACAGTTCCCGGCGCATGAACAGCGAAATACTCACACTCAGTCTCTAATTGTTGTTTTTCACAGAACTGCCAGCCGTCATGCCGCCTCACACGGCAATCCCAGGACCGGCCAGCCTTCGGGCAGCAGCTCCGGATTAGGTAAGCCTCCCATCCGGTGTTAGTGCCAACCAAGAAACCAAGGAAACCAAGAACTGCAGGCTCGCCCTTCGACCAAGCTAGGCCAACACAGCAGCAGCAGCAGCAGCAGCAGCAGCAGGCCAGGCGGTGGGGAGGACAGCCAAGCTGAATCTGCAGGCTGACCTCAGTATTGCTTGCTACTACCACTTTCTGATCTTTATTTTCTTCATCTTTGGTTCCCCAGGAAGGCGCCGTCGGTACGTATCCATCTATCTATCCATCTTTCCCATTCCATCTACCGGACCCTTGCCCTCAGCGACCCTGGTTCCTGACCTTTCTCAGTCCTGTGGTCCAGGCCCGCGCCTGCAACGCGCTTGCTCCCTCTCTCACCTGCTCCTCCCCCGGATTGTCATTCACTCCAGCGACATCATCGTTTTCTCATTTCTCGATTTTTTTTTTACCCTTTGGTGGTGCCGACGTCTCGTGCGTTCTCTCCCTACATCACTGGTGTCCAACATATCTGAAGGCAAACACGCACAAACAACCTCTATCTTCAGTTCCACCCCTCATTGACCACACACACACACACACACACACCCTGCTCTGCGGTAGCTGCAAACGCCGTGATGAGAAACACACTGCTCGCCGCGGCCGGCCTGGCTGCCTTCAAGACCGCGCTCGCATACGACGCCACGGTTTGCGGCAAGGACAAGTTCACGAGTGACGACACCAATTACATCTGTAAGACGACCCTCATCCCTCCCTCCCTTCTAATCTCCCTCGGTGGTCATCACATCGTGTGATTTACACCACACCCTCCGCCCACTCCTCCAATGCGCCCGCCCTGACCATGAATCACAGTCCAGTCAAACGCCTGGGCACCTGTCGGCGATGGCTTCCAATGCGTCTCCGTAAGTTCAAACACCCGCTCTCCATGAGCCTTCTCCGCCCCATCTCCCGGCCGCGCCCCCGACTAACACGGCCTCTTAGATCGACCAAGCAACACCAGCTTTCGACGCAACCTGGTCCTGGGATGAGAACCCCGAAAACGTCCACTCCTTCCCCCACGTCCGCTTCAACTCGACCAAGCTCCCCACCCGCCTCGACGCCATCAAGACCTTCCGCCTCGCCACCAGCTGGACCATGACCGCCGGCAACCCGGGCTCCTCCGCCTCGCGCGACTTCTCCGCGTCCGCCTGGGAGGACAGCAAGGCGAACCTCAGCGGCGTCGTCGCCAACGCCGCCTGGGACTTCTTCGTCGACAAGAACAAGAGCAGGACGTACAACCCCGTCGACGCCGAGGCCGAGATCATGATCTGGCTGGGAAAGGTCGGCAACCCGTACCCGCTGATGGGCGACTCCATCCTGACCAACATCACGCTTGGATCGACCGAGTTGTGAGTTCTTGTCCTTTCCCGAATCTACATCACGTATTCCGCTGACCACTAAGTATTAGCTCCCTCTGGTTCGACACCAATCAGCGCGACCAAAAGGTCTTCACCTGGGTTACCCGCGACGGCTCCGACGTGAACGAGTTTGACGAGGACGTCAAGCCCCTCTTTGACTACGTCCTCAACTCTGGCGAGATCGACAAAGAGTCCTGGCTGGGCCTCGTCGAGTTCGGCTCCGAGGCCTGGCACTCCGCCGACAACACCACCTTCAGCGCGGCCAACTTCAAGATGGAGCTCGACAACGGCGACTCCAGCTCTGGCGACAGCGAGGATGCCGCCGGGATGGTGACGCTGAGCGCCTGGCTTCTGGCTGCGCCCGCTCTGCTCATGCTTGCTGGGTTCTTTTAGATGACATCATGGATACGGCCGTTTTAATGTCTATGTAGACGATAGCCGGGCTCCATTAGGCCCCGGCTTCACATAATAATAACACTCATCGTCACCAAACGAACGAGGCTGAAGGCGACCCAGCGCATTCACGAATACCCGCGGATCAGGTCAGCCTTGCATACGCGGATCACCGGTGACTAGACTACTTTGAGCACCCTGAACATCACGAAGTAGCGGTCCGCAGAAGATATGCCCCTGGAGTCTGGCACCATGTGACCCTCTCTCCGATGCAAGATCGTTGATCAGGACCCTGCCAACCACCCCGCGCAAGTTTAGAGCTCCAAGTGCCGTAGACGTTGCGAGGGCGGCCTCCTGTTGGGACCTGTCACTTGAAGTCAGTCCCTTTGTCGTCGGCCACGACATGGAACACAGGTCTCAGCCATCATGTGAATCTGCATGCCGCAGAAGACTTGTCTTACAGAATACGCGTCCACCTAGCCCCCAGCCACGACAAGATCGACGCGCGCAAAACGTTTGATGTGGGAGAGACAATATCAGCCACGTATTGGTGGAGGTGGCTGGCTGTCCGACACGGGCATCAATAGCCTCGCCAGCTTGCCATGCAACGCCGTCGTCATGACGTTTACAAATTCTGCTCGGGGTCCAACGGGCATACTCTCTATGCATTATTGCTGCGATTCCCGCAGGCTGCATACGGTGTTGCATATTTCCAAGACACACCGTAGACGATAGCCTGGGCAATCGCTGGGTGAGCCTCAATTCCCGTGTTGTGACCGCAACTTTCAACTGGTCTGCCTAAAGCTTTTGGTGTGTCTGGCAATCTCTGCTGGTGGTGTGGTGCGCTGCTGCAGTGCTCCCACACATCTCACGAAGGAACAGGTCCCCGGAGCTTACATGAGTCTTGGCGGAGCGGTTGGCGTCCGAGGCGGGTTGGAGGGCGGAGCGGGATTGGGGGCAGGTACTTTGTCCTCGAGGGGAGGCCACCTGCAGGAGAGGGAAAAAGGCCTGCTGTCATCGAGATCGACATGCCGGACAATAGTCTTGAAGCAGGCTGGGTTAGCTTTAATGTCCCGCTCCGAAGGCACCCATGAGTCTGTGTGCATCTTCATTATCCACACCCGTTCGATGGAAATCAATGGCGTGGAATAAGTCGTCGAAGAACAAGGTGCTTATCTGGCGAGACGGCTTCATATTGGCGCCTTGGCGCGCGTGCCGCCATACCGAGAAGGCCAAGCAAACGGGCACAGAGGAGGAGCAATAGCCAGGACGAACTCTTCGGATGGGGGTGGAAACAAAAAAGACTTTTGCCGCTGCCGTACCGTTGTGCCTGTCAGGAATAGAGCCGAGATGAAAAGGTCATTTCAATCTCTTGCGTGCTATCGTCGGGCATTCGTCAGGGTGTCAGAGCAATCTTCCTTCCGCTGCGGTTCTTCCTTTTATCACGATAGAACCACTTTTTTTTCTGCTCGGTTTCTGTAAGCAAAAAAGTCCCCAATGATCTGCGACCACGATCCTTTGATAAGTGGTTCTGCTGATGAGAGATAGACTGTGCCGTGGTTGAACATATGGCGTTCCGTTGGATGCATGTCGTTGTCTTGGCGTGTAAGTGAGCGGGAGGCGGGAGTTTGAACACGAGGCAGGGAGTGGCCCGGTCGCCATTTCGCAGCGATTGTCTCGGCATAGAAAAACCGGATCAGCAAGGTGACTGGGCATCGTCGTTGTATTTTGCGCGCGTGGACGGTGGAGAGGAGGCTTTTTCGTTGGGTTCGGCCGGGGTTGTGGAGGAGCAGGGATATTGTCGGGGATGTCAGAATAGGGTAGGAAAAGTCGATGCAGAGGGAAATCTCGCCATGGTGACATGGTTGGTTCGACCATGGGCTGCGGTCATCGGCCCAGAGACGGTGGTGTTCTTGGGATCGACGGTGAAAACAGTCCGGCAGGCCCGCCGGGATGCATCATCGCTGCATTCTGAGTTGAAACGGAGCCTCTAGGTGTCCTTGTCGAGCTGAAGGCCTCTACTCCAGACTTTGGCGGCGTCATCGTGGTCTTGCCGAGAAAACTAGAGAGACATGTTCGTCAGCGATGTCCAGCGGAGGCGGGACGGCGGCAAGGTAGTCGAGGAAAGCAGCCCGGAGTGGGAAAAAAGGAAGCAAAAACAGGGAATCGAGCAAGTAGGCACGCGCCAACGAATGGGGATGTCGAAATAGTCTATCTGGTGGAGGCTGTCAAGGTTACGCTTATTACCTTAGGTTCCTCTGGGAGCGGGCTAAAAAGCGACCATTGTTCGTTAGTGAGGTGGGAATCCGAACGGCCAGCTGAGAAAAACCGTTTTCAACCTGGGCTGCAACTTGTTGCCTGGGTTGTTTGGAGTCTAGACCTGATGTCTTCTGTTTGGGTCCACCTCCGCTGTTCTATTGTTCGGCGAGTTTGTCCGCTGGTGAAACATTCTGCATCATCGACGTTATTTCGCGTGTGCCGTGGAGGAGGCGCTGCTGCTTTGGCGAGATTCAAGACTGGAATTCTGTGTCTTGTTCTTGGTCTAGCCATGTTTGCTGGCCGCGCGTAAATGGAGTCTGGTCTCAAGGCGAGACAAGCCACCAGCCAGGACGACGGAAGACGACACGGATACATTCGAGAAGGCTGCCGGCGCCTTTGTCTCGTCGGGCCGTTGGGACATGGCGAACTCGTTAGTGGTGGGATTTGCTGGTGGCTGGGAAGTTCCGATTTAGCGCGATGTTGAAGGCAGAATTCCCACCGAACCCATCAGATAAGAACGGGCGGCCTTGCTGACTCGAACTGGGCCAGAGGCCAATCCGGATCGGGTCTAAGCAGTGCGAGGCAGGCTGACCTTTGAAATTCTGAGCATCACGACAGAGATGAGACCGAGGCAGCGAGCAGGACTCAGGAGAGAGAGTCAGGAGGAAGTTCAGGACTGCCCGTGCTGCTATCATGACCCCTGCTCTGATTGGCGAATGGGAGGCGACTTGATTTGATTGTGACCTCGCACCTGCCCGACTGACACCATTCACCCCTGCTTCCGCCGTTGGTGTAAGAGGTACGTACCGGGTGCTTTGGCTGTGATCAAGATGCAGGAAGAGCCTAAGGTACACTACCTGATGGAAAGAACATCGCACCCGCTCGCCATAAGGTATGGACCTCCCTTAGGTGACTTAGGAAAGAAAGAGTGGGGGTGCAGCTGCAATCCGGGAAGGACCAGATGAGGCGCCGTGGTGGCTGCAGGAGCTGCTGCATTTGCAATTGCAACCGTAAGGCAGGCAGAGGCAGAATGGACGCAGCTTCCTGCTGTCGCCTGTCGTCTTTCCCTCCCAGGTCTGGGCAGGCGCTGGTGGCCGAGACTAACAAACGCCCCTGCCCTGTCAGAAAGTGACATCCACTTCCACTTCCCGTCGCCTTCCACTCCCAGGAATCCCGCTACTTGGCGGCTCTTTCTCGCACCTTTTTTCAATGTGCCGCGCATGCGCTAATTTGGAGTTCCCATCTTCTTTTCCCTTAGGCTGGGTTGCTTCTCTCAGTCAATCCATCTCGCATTTTTCCGTATGTACCGTATCGGTACCTACACCTTACTCGCCTTGTTCATTAGTAGGAATATTTCTCGTATGTATCTGCTGCCTCTGAGGCAAAGCTGATGCGGCGTTGGCGGCTCCACTCCCAGCTTCAGTGTTTCTGGTTTTGCTGCCGTCTTGACATCGAATCTCACACATCGCTCCTCTACTCTTTTCTCCCTCCCCTGCTCTGGTCCTTTTGTTGTTCTCCGTCTCATTCCTCCTCTGGTAAAATTGTCACCGTCGTCTTCCTCCGTCTCGCAGTTCCATGACAAGGTATCCCGCGAGTACCATTCCTACTTGGTGCCCCCCAACGGTGTGAAGCCATCCCTGCCTGCCTACCTGCCTTAGACCACCTGCAGCTTTATGGGAACCTCGCATCCTCCATCTGTGGATTTCACCCGCGCAGGCAATCTGACTTCATCTTGGCACTGATGTCACGAACGCTCTGTTGCACTTCTTGCCCCCCATGCTGCTACCCAACCGCCGCACCCTGGTGACCCAGGTCACCTTTGTTGCCCATGATCTGAGTGGGCTTTTCTGAATTCCATGGCAGGGGCACAAAAAGTCCATCCCATGTATCCCGTAGCATTCATTGCCCGGGCAGTATTCAACGAATAGAGACGGGCGAGACCTCTCTGGAGAGAACCGCACGACTTATCCAAGTAGAGTATCCGTAGAGGATGAGCCCGTGTTCGGCTCCGTACCGACCGTATCTATCCTTGCAGACGACGGCCGCACCTTCCCATTGGTGACAGACGCCAGACGGACGACTCACTTGCGCCTGCCCTGTCTCTGCATCGCCTGTTTCTGTGTGATGTTTGTATGTGCGGGCGTACCTTCCTCACCCATCTCCCACCACCTGCCACATGGGAAGGTACCTGCCTCAGATTCACCACACTCGCCCCGTTCCTTCTCACCTTGACCTGAGGTCCTGCTTTTTGTCTGCCCATGACTCCTTCACCATCGACAACCGTTTTGTTTCTCCTCCACGCCCCTCCCTCCCTCCGCCTCTCACCACCACCACCACACTGCACCTCCTCCTCCTCCTCACCTCCGCCAACTAAGATACGGATCCTGGGTGGCTTGCCTCTAACAAAACTTTCCTGCCTCCGTCCATCGCTACTCGCAGAGGCTGGCCATTAGCTCGAGACCGCACCTGCGTATCCAAGGTACGCGCGCGAACGCTGCCATCGTTGCTTGCACTCGCCGCCTTACACTCGCTACACTAGCTCTACGCTCCACGAGGCTGGTCACCAATTTTTCAAAACACCATACACGTCTTTAGTCACTCGCTTTGACGACGTTCGCTGATTTTTGGGATTTTCTTTTGCTTCTTGTCTCGGTTTACCTTCCCCGCTCTCGCTATCCAGACGCCCTTCACCTTGTTCTTCGTCCAAGGTCAACGTCGCGGAAGAGACCATCGACAACTTGAAAGCGGTTTTTGTTTGACTTGTTTCCCTCCTCTGGCGCCTTCGTGCTCCCGCCGTCGGAATCTCCTTTCGCTTTTTCCCACACACGACCGTTTGACGAACCTTCTCTGTTGGGTTCCAGGTCACCACCACTAATACCATAATGTCGCGTCCTCTCACTCCCCGGGGAGGCTCTCCCGACTCGGGCTTGACGCCCCCGAATAATCCCTTTGCTTCGAACCCTTTCGATACCGACAACGATTCCAGCGCTGTCGCCTCGCTGGCAAGCGATTCCACATTCACCGTGGTAGGTTGGCGATGTCCTAATGCGACGATCCTGAACTGGACGAAGCAGAGACTGATTCTTGTCAGAATGCCATCAACGGTCCATCCCCCACAGACACCCCGCAAAGACCAGGCCAAAGATCCAGTTGGGCAGACTCCTCTAACCACCGTCTCAGCAGACCTGAAATCGTAAGTCTTCACGTTAATCTCTGCAACCCGGGCTACAGAAGGGACTCCGGCTGACCGCGGAACAGGAGCCTTCGCCTTTAGCGCGAGAAGTCTACAGCGAAAAGGGCCACCAGCACTCGTCGTCAGACACAGATATTGAAGCCAACCATGTGCCGCCCGTCGTGTCCGACCCGGAGAAGGCCAACGAGAAGCACACAACAGCCCTCCCGCCATCTTCGGGTGAATCATTCCCCAAGCGTCTGTACAACCGCTTTCGCGCGACCTACTGCCCCAAGGAGGAGCCGCCTCTGGTGCTGCCTGTCTGCCCTAATGACACAGAGAAGCTCACCTACGTCCATACCAACCGAATTCTACTCTACGTCTTTGGCGTGTTTTCGTTCCTCTCGCTCGGCGCTGGTATGTGGCTGTTTGCGCTGTCAGCACCGGCTTTCTACTGGTACGGTGTTTTCGCAGGTGCCATGTGCATCTACCTGTTGATCTCGTACGCCGTCGGTATCATTGGGAAGGACTGGGACTACA
>JABGLZ010000723.1:0-35774 GCA_014705045.1 Colletotrichum theobromicola | reverse complement strand
GGGCTTGGCGAGAGGGGCAGCGCCGTTGACGTCTTCTACGCGTGTGTATCAAGGTCTAAAGCTTCTATACTTCAATTATGATGGCGTTGAAATATTCTTCTTTTTGATTGCAGAGAGTCGGACTGGCATTTAGGTTTCTGGGTGGACGGACGGTGTCAAATCGGTTGCGGCCGCATCTCCGAGTCCACGATAGTCTCGCGATCGATGGAGGGGGTAATGAACGCTGCTGTAGGTAAGTGGCATGAAACTTCTGTCACAACTGTTACTCAAGGGCTTTCGACAAATAGAAATCACCATTCAGTGGTCAAGGTCCCACCGTATTTCGTGAGGCATTGATCTGTGATCTATCTGAAATATTCATTTACTGAATTCAGGATATCAGAGCTGGAACGGCAAGTACGCTATCAAGGTATTTGAGTGAATGTCAGTGGCGCGAAACATGAGTGATATGGCTGTATCTGCACTATTCTAGAGGTTGTTCTATGATACAAACCTTCGGCAATTCAGACCTGGGACGCCCTGGCGTGGGAGAGGCTTGCCTTGGTCAAAGAATGGCCGATAACTACGATCTAATCAGTGACCATATCACATCAATTAGGTCACTTTGTCGATGCTACTATGTACTCTGTGACGGCTGAATGGTCATCACGTGTCGTGGAACGTATCAGAGCAGTCGAGATACGCCAACAGGTCAGCCTGAGTTTCATTGTCGATCGGCATGAGCCCGATTTTTAAGGTGGTCTAGCTTAATTTTGTGAGGTTCTCTTGACGTGGACCGTTGTCACTTCCTTACAAGAACAGACGTAGCGGCCTTATCCGTTCCTCGCGCACCACTCCTTAACCGCAGTTTCAGGCTCCAAGACAAGCAGATGCTGATGCTGCCCTGGTGGTGTCATGCAACGTTCGCAGATTGGTCGCCTGCCCCAACAACCAACAAAATCAGCAAACCACCTGTGTCTAGAAGACTCATGCGCAGAACATTCATCTCCGCTATTGGATGTCGTAAAAGCGCAATGCGTTCCTTATGCGAGGACTGCTGCAACCAGGACGCCTTATGGTTGCCTGTTGGGCATCAGAATGAGGGGGCAAAAATGCATTACCGCGCATGAAATGAGGACAAAATTGTTATCAAGCCGACTAGTCCGCTGAACTTCATTCAATCAAGGTACATGATCTAGCAATCCACCAATTCTTAATCGTCGATTAAGTTGTTATTGACAACATGTCTTCTGTGTCGAGACCCCAGGCGCAGTGGTCTATCGACAACACGATCTTTAAAAGCGTCGACGTTCTTCTTAAACTATACCAAGCTGCAAGAGATGATGACATCCAAAGCGCCGCGGTGATGGCGCTTGAGGCTCTCGGATCTAGACTCCTAGTGAGCCCTGACAGAATCGATGATGGAAAAGCAGCTTTGGGCAACGTTGGCTTAATTGAGCATCTTCAAAGCTTGCTCGTCAACATTGGTGTCATGCCTGGCGGTGTTGCTCATTTCATGCGAAGGACGGGAACTCAATGTATAGCCGCGTTCGTTCTGGCAGCCAGCTTGAAGACTTTCCTCTCAGACGAGCAAATTGGCGACGTGTTCTACGAGATGCTCATTGACCAAGGCTTGATTCAAAAGCCAGAGCTTCGGTGCTCTCGCGATCAGCTCAGCAAGGTCGTTTCGGTCATTTCAGGATACACTGATGGCATCATACCAACTAAGACAGTCAGTGCCGTCCTCGATGGCCTGCAACGAGCGAACCCGGGTCCCCAGTGGCGGGTCCCCAGTGGATGAAGAGGGCACTCGCACGGCTAGGGGGGAAAGAGCTAGCAAAGATATTCTCCGCGGTGTACGAGTCGCTTCAGAAAGAGGAAGTCGATCTCGTCATCTTGAAGGGAACAACGGGGTGCATTATGGTAGCATCATCGCTGTTATGGCTTCAAGGAGACGACATACAGATTGTTGCAGACAGCCAACTCATTACCGAACCATCTACCTCTCCGCCTAAGCTTTCGATCCAGCTCACTACTGCGATAAAAAACGAAACGGAATTTTCCTGGAAATTGGAGGAATGGCGGGAGGCTTCTCTCATATCATCGTTGGTGATTTTTGACACTTCGTCCGACCGAGCTCTACCTGCGATGCCACACCTTGCCCCAGCTTCCACGGCAAAAACAATCCTCAAGGGCCAGTATGAGCTCAGTGAAGCTCAGATCAAGCAAGTTGGCCGGGTCGCGACAGCACTTGTACTAGTTGCAATGGACAGAGGACTGGTCACTGCCGCTCCGTTTACGCCCGGCGGGGCACCACGAGAAGTACGGCTCCAGAGCTTTTGTCAGACCAAATACCTGGCAAACGCCACTCAGGCTATGCTCTGTTATGGATGGACTGAGGATGAAGTCTGCGGTGCCGAAGATCTTGCAAATGAAATCAAAGATTGGACGGAACATGGCTTCAAGGGTTTGGACGAGAAGGAGATCAGTAAGAGCGGGCACCCTTTGGGCGGCAAGCCATTTCAATGCGTCATATGGATTCTCGAGTTCGTTTCAAAGATCCTAGTGGCTAAGATGGGTTCTTGCGACCACGAGATTGGCCCGAGAGTCGCCGAACCGGCAATCCATGTGGCGGCAGAGTCCATTTACTCCTCCATCTGTTCTCGTTTCCCCCAAAGCCGTTTCTTCAGAACTGCACACTACGCCAGCATTACATACAACGGAGCCACCATGATGCACTGGATCCTTCGGCACGAGGGACTTGCTGGGCAAAAGAACATTCCAAAGAAGATGGCACAGTTGGCTTCCTATGGGATAACGAGCGTTGATCTTCAGACTATTCGGTGCAACTGCATGGCCTCTCTCCTTCCGGCGGCTGGAACTAGTGTGGACGATATCATCGGTCAAATTGGCCCAGCTATCAGCTCTGGCGTTCATCGTGACGACCTCGCGTATGCCATCAATGGCTATGTGGCCTGGCTCCCACAGCTTCGAAGTATTTCGACGATGCCAAGGAATGCTATGGCTGTTGAGATAAGTGCGGGCTACATGCGATGCGATGTTACACAGAGTGACTCCAACGCCACGCTCATGAGAATACAGGCTGAAGAGTCTGATTACCAGATCCAAGGTGACAAGGAGAAGCAGCCAGCGCAAACCAATTTGCACCCGTTTGATGCCCAGGGCGACTACATCGGTTTACAGCCGTTCCCCGACATTCACAATCTCCAGATCAAGCATCGCTGGCACCAAAGCGCCAGGGTTCTCAGTTTCAGAACGGATATTCTCCATCCGGCCAGCGGTCAAAGCTATCCGGTGAACTGGATGCAGTCAATTGAGGCCTTGGTCAACGCAAAACATTTGGCAAACCAACGCTTAACTAGCTTCGCAGAAAAAGCGTTGGCGGACACATGGCAGATGGAGAACATTTGGCCATCCATCAGTATCGTACCGGGAGTGGCCAACCTGGAGTCGGATGCGAGAGTCGGAGTCAATACTTCAGAGGTGAGATGGATCAGCCGGACCTACGGCAATGAGGAACTACGATTCTTCCTTGCTGGTAACGTTAACTTACATAACCTGTACGTATGCCACGGCGACATCTCTGTCGTGAAGAGCATTCAGACAGCCCTCGAAGATGAAGAGAACCTTCGGATGCCGGGGTGGCGTAGTTTTCCCGGCGCATCTGACAAGGTCGAGGACTGGATGCACCCTATGATGGCGAGACAGATCGTATCCCCTGGGTGGGTAATCATACTATGAGGTTCGGAAATGCTTGACAGGGACACAAATAAGGAGTCAAGACAAGGCAGATGGGCAGATGGAGTGCAGTATATTGCAGTGTTTTCACTGAAAAGATGTGTGTGGGGGGCGATCTAGGTAATATTCATGAGTTCCACGGATTCCGTGTATGTGACGCACAGCAATCGTAGTAATATTATGAGTCGGGACAGGTAAAGTGATTTGGCATCGAGCCCCGGTTCTGCAAAGAGACAGCAAAACCAATTTTATTACATGCCGTTCTAGTTCCGAAGACATGAAAAGTCAGCCTTTAGTGCCATGAAGTCATCAAAGGCCGACAGTCTGTCGTTGTCGAGCTTACTTACTTGCGTCCGGCTTGGAGAGCTGCGGCTCAAAGGGCTCAACTTACACTCGAAATTGCTTTTGCGAGACTTGGAACTTTTCATAAGCCCATTAACAGCATCTGAAGATTTCTAAATGTCTCTAGCACTGTGCCTCTTAATTCCGCGTCTTGGCCGTGGTATCGATACTGGATTTTATGCAAATGGCACTGGTAATTAGCCGATATCAAAACGGTGTCTACATCGGCAACATCTGCGTTTTGTGCTTTCTCGACTGTACTAAGACTGCATAGAATCGTCTTGTTCCCCATATTACACCTATCATATCACGTTCAAGATCTCGTGCTGTTCTTGTTCTGTCAAATGAGCCTCCGCTTCGGATTGGAATGGACTGACTCTCAAGCAAAGGCCCACTCGTATCTGACAGTGTTGATATACGCACCATATCAACGTTTGGTTTCTCACACATCTAGTAGCAGAACGGCGCCTTCGTTGAAAGTTTCAGCAACATGTTAATTGAATGGTATCCATCAGTGTGAAGCAAAGCTGTGACTTATGGGTTATAGCTCGTACCGTATATGCTTTACCAATCTTTGGGCCTCATAGCTGCATTTATCTTCTGAATGGATCTCCTTGGGCTTTTCCTGCGAACAACAGTATGATTAAGCCAAACATCAAAGTGACCTTCAATCACATAACGATCTTTATGGTGTCGGCCAAGGTCCTCAACTGACATCATCGGTGCGAACTTACATATGCCCATGGCTTCCGTGGATCGCATTCAGTAATCGTCGCCTGTTTCTTGAGGTAGGCTTCCATATTCGCCCCGAGCTTCCGAGGCATTGCCTTTTCCAGGACGTTGCTCGGTCTCGGTAACCTTCCCACTGGCAGCGCTGAGGAAGGTTTTGACGCGTCGCGACTCGTAGCCATAGGGTTTCCATTAAGCTTCACCTGTATCTGAACTCAATGTCGTCAAATAGTGAATAGCGGAGATGCCCCGGGGACAAGCTCGGTGGTTATTTCCAGATTTAAAGCATTAGGAGCCCCGCCTCCGTATTATGCATACCGGGCCGTCGTAGCTGTGGGATTGATTCTAAATGCACCGACCCAACGTGCCACTTTTGGACGCCGTTTTCAACTTGAGAAACCCGTGGACCGTGTACCAGACGTCCGCACCAGCGATGATGATCACGAAGCTCTCGACAGGACTGATCGCTGTCTCGGCTATCGCAGTGGTAAGTGGTCTCCAGTGCACCTTTGCAGCCCTGATTCCACCGACTGACAAGTGACATTTTCAAGACCTCATACTTCCTCGTGATTTGCATCTACCGACTCATCTTTCACCCACTGGCAAGGTTTCCAGGACCAAAGCTGGCAGCGATATCAGATGTAGGATCAAATTCGCATCGAAAACTAGAACCTCGCTAACATGACTTTTAGCTCTGGTATGCTTTATCATGGACCTCGGGCAGACACCCATTCATTATGGAGAAAGCTCACCTCAAATATGGTCAGTGGCTGAAGCAGATTATGAACCATGGTTCGTGCATGGCACTGAAGCAGCGATGTCTTGAATCACAGGCGAAGTGGTCCGGATAGCTCCAAACGAGCTGTCCTTTGCCACGGTCCCAGCCTACCGCGATATTTACGGTCACACCATGAAGGGGAAGAAGCCATTCTACAAAACTTCGTGGTATTCGACCACAGGCCCTCAACCGGACATCGTCACAGTGCTAGATCCTCAGGAACACACGAGGCAGAGGCGGTATCTAGCACACGCCTTCAGTGCGAAGGCCTTGCATGACCAGGAGGTTGTCATTCATCGATACGTCGACCTCTTTCTCGCGCAACTAGGGAAGATCGGCTGTGCGGGTGGACCTGGAATCAACATGGAAGAAGCGTTCACTTGGCTGACTTTTGATATCATTGGTATGCCTCGTTGTACTCATCATCGTTGACCTTAGTTGTACCATATTATTCGTCCCCCTGAGAGATCTCCGCTGACATGATACATCGTACAGGCGACTTGACATTCGGCGAGTCCTTCGATGCAGTAGGTCAAGGAAAGACCAACGTATGGGTTTCCATCATCATAGACGGCGGCTACTTCAACATGCTTAGTAGTCTCCGCAGGCGCCTCCCCCTCATGAACTTCATCCTCCCATTCATGCTCCCCAGAGACTCCGCCGCCAAGTACGCCATGCACAACAGATTAACCGGGGAGAAGCTCGATAAGCGTCTTGAGATGGGCGACTCTGCACACCGCGACGACTTCTTCTCCTACATCCTCCGCAAAGGCGGCAACGAGGTCTCCAGAGCAGAGCTCGTGAACCAATCCAGCACGCTGATTGTGGGCGGCTCCGAGACGACGGCGACGTGCCTGCTTGCTCTGGCGTACTACCTGCTCAAGGACAGAGCACGTCTTGACAAACTAAGCGAAGAAGTTCGAGCGGCATTCAGGTCTGTGGGAGAGATCACCGGCGACTCTGCGTCCAGGTTGCCGTACCTCAACGCCGTCATCGAGGAGAGTTTGCGGATATTCTCGCCTGCCTCATTCGGACTGCCGCGCACCTGTCCTGGAGCTGTGATTGACGGGCACACGATCCCGGAGGGAGTGACTGTGAGTGTCGACCAGTGGGCTACGTCGCACAGCCCGCGCTATTGGAAGGATCCGTACGCGTTCATACCGGAGCGCTGGATCGACGATTCTTATGGAGATAACAAGGAAGCCAGCCAGCCGTTCTCAAAGGGGCCAAGAGCGTGCTTGGGGTCGAATTTGGCATATCTCGAGATGAAGATTATTGTGGCTAAAATGGTCTTCTTGTATGACTGGGAGCTGGTTAGCAAAGAGGTGGATTTGATGGCTGAGGCACGGTTATTTCTCATGTGGAAGAAGCCTGCTTTGATGGTTCGTTTCCACCGCCGGGAGGATCTTCCCAAGACAGAATGATGCAACTGGACTGACAAGAGTTGATGTTGTCGGGGTATGTTGATTACGTCAAGCGCGCAACATTGAGCTTGTTTCTCAACAACAGACATGGACAAGAGATTGTTTGCATGAAATCTTCAGTCGCCAGAAGTTCGGAACTGTTGTGATATATCTTGTTTGATCTACTGCATGGGCACATCGCCGCGTGCAGACCTGATCTGCTGCGCAGGCCAGCGTATCAGGTCTAAATACTCCGGCGGCAGATATCTCTCGATCACATCCAGAATAGCTTCCGGCACCAAGTCGCTTCTCAGCCAGTGCCTCTGATCCAAGCGGCTTATCAGGACACACCAGAAAGCCATCATGACCAGAGTTTCAGGGCGTTTGCGTTCAGTCATGTCTTTCAAGAACTCCTCGGATGCCGCGCCTCCGAACAACATAGCCGAGACCTTACACGATGCATCGCCGGCCTTTCCAGCGATCTTGAAGCATTTCCTCAGCAGCTGGAAGTCCTCCTCGTACAAAGGTCTGGGGTCTGTCCCGGGCGACAGGGCCGACATTTTCTCCTCCATAGACTGAAGTTCTAGCTCCCACTCAGGTCCCTCTGGAGATGAAGGGCTGTCGGTCCATGTGTCTAAAGACGACTGCAGAGCCGTCCACGATGTGCTAGCTTCCAAAGGACCTCTCAGCTGACGGACGAGCGTTGCGCAGCCACGAACAGGAAAGATCCATTCAGGAGGGCCGGGCGGGTCACTGTTGAATAAGAGTGAAGAGGGGTCTTCGAAGGAGGCGAAGTAGTAGTTGGACATGAGAGCCGAGCAAGCGAAGAGGGCATGCACTTGATGGGCAGCCACGTCCGGGGACAAGGCGTCGCGAAACTGGCTGAAGGCTTTGGCTTGGTGGCCCCATGCCACGCGCTGATAGTTGACCGGGGCGCTGGGGTTAAGATGATGAAGATGGATGGCCGATACAGCTAGGACTTCGTGCAGGAGGTAGGGAAACTTTGGTGCCAGGTCGGGAAGGTCTGATTTCCATGACATGAGCAACGCCTCGTTTTCGAGAGCAAGACATGGTAAGGTGGTCGTCAGGAAGTGGTTGAAAAGGGCAAAGTCGGACGCTTCGAATGAGTCGATGGCGGTTGAAGCACTACTGCTGTCGCTGGGCCTTGAAGCCAGAGAGTGAAGTGGAGGATTGGTTGTGGTGGCGGACTCTGTTGACAGGCTGCAGACCAACGAGAACTTGTCGCAGCGACCACATGGAACCTTTTCGTCGCACTATGTGTGTGTGTATGTCAGACTCATTGAGGTGAACTTGGGTTTGGAAGCGATACCCGCGACCTGCTCACCTTGATCTTCTTCGTCTTACATTCCTTGCACCCGTTCCGTGACTTGGTATGCGACCTACGAGACTGGCCCATGTTTCCACCCCAGCTTTTCAGAAAGAGATGACGACTCAACAACTATCGAGGATGTCTGAATCCTTGCTGAGTGAAGTTGGCCCACTAGTCGTGTCGTTGTGCTTTCGGGGAGATTGCGTCAGCGGCGCTTACTTCAGAATAAGACGCCTTGTTGTATGCTTCGTGACCAATGAGAGTAAGTCCTGAGCAGCTAAATCTGGGCCTGTGTCTATTCTTAAACTGGAAGAGGTAAAGTGTGACAAGTGCGAAGAAATATCAAAAGTTTCTTCTTGCCTCCCCCTTCAGAACATTTATACGTTATCATAGTAAATGCACCCCAGCCTTACTTCCGCTCATAGGCCTGCCGTTGCTCCACGTCTCCTAGCCGCGTCTCCCAGTCTCCGTTGACCACGGCCTCTTGATCAAGCTTCTTCACATTTCTGGCCAGAATACCACCGATCAAAAGAATGAGCGTGGCAGCCAGTTCTTCAAAGAGATACAGCCACACCTTCACCATAACTGAGCCGGTTGCGGCGCTGAGCGAGCTGTTCTGCGATGCGATATAAGCCAGCGTCGCGATGACTCTCACGCCCACAAATGGCAGGGCGAGGAGGACCGCCGTGAGGAGCATGACGGCAGCCTTCTTCTGCGGGCGGCCGCCACTGCGCATGTAGCCTTGGAAAACGGTGAAGGCGGCACCTGCGACAAGGACGACCCAGCTGAGGAAGAGGATGACGGCGCCGACCTTGGCGAGGGTCCAGCCTTTGGACACGTCGTCGGGAGAGGTAGGCTTCGTGAGCCCGGACAAGCCAATCGCGATGAGGACGACACCAAGCATGGTGAACATGTGGTATGCGAGGACGAAAATGAGGTCTCGCTTGTGGTTTGCGCTGCGTTTAGAGAGGCTGGTGTGGTAGAATCGACTGTAGGATGTAGCGTCAGTTATGCGTCAGAGCCTGATATGCTGATAAGGGATACTAACGCTTCATGCAGAACACCAGAAAGTGCGAGTAGGAGAGGTGACAAGCCGACGCTGGAGACGATGGTGGCGCCGCTACTCTGAGAGTCGCCCAAGGCCATGCCGGAGCCGATGATCTTCAAACTGCAAAAGATGAAGAGATAACCCCATCCGAGGATTGCCCATCCGCGTACGCCATGTTTGATTGTGACGAAAAGTGTTGGGATAGAAAGAGTAATGAAGATGATGAGGACCGCAAGCGAGTATTTGTCTGAGACGGCCATCTCGTCCACGAAGATTCGAAGCAGAGAGTATATAAAAGGGAGAATTTGACGAGGGTGAAGTTAAAGCTCAGTGCAGATGAGTCGGGATGTGCGATGATTGCAAAGTGTATTCTATTAGATTTGAATAATGTGCGATTAAGAAGACTTGTCCGACCGGAGGAAAGCCAAGACTCTTATATCTTCGCAATGGAGTGCAGTAACGATATGAATGAGTGACAAGGCTCTGAGCCTCTGATGCAAAAGACACAAGCTTCTTGCCGATCTGGATGGTCTGCGGACTCCCATCTCTGTGAAGCAAGGCAACGGCGCAACAGTCCCCATCACTGCCTCACGATATCACATAGACTGCATCAGCTAGATGCCTGACGCGGTGAAACGATGCCTTACGCGGAGAGACCAAATCCATTTCAGCCCTAGCTGACGGCCTATGAAGTATGAAGTCCACTGCTGCGGTCAAAGTTGGGGTCGGATCTGCGCTGACAAAAGGTAATAACGAATGCGAAATGGAGCTTAGCATTAGTCTACCCGTTTCGCCCTGGGAGTCTGAAGCCGCATAAGCGGTTTCCTGCCTGAGACGGTCTTTGGATGCCTTATGCGGTCGCAAAGCGCTTGCGAGCAAAGCGATGAGAGCGATAAGCAACGCACAATGTGGCGCATGCCGGCGCGCTAGCGCACTCTACACTGCCCGCTTGAGAACCGAACATTCGTTGGTTGGCGGCGGGACGTTTTCTCGGATTCCATGGTGTCTCTTGAGGCGACGCGGCTCAATTGTTGTCTAATCGGTAGCTGAGTACTCAGTTGAACAAGTCTCTCCACATCTCCTTGAACCCGTAATGAGGAGTTTTCGAGTCGTAGATCTTGGCCGTCTTGCCCTCCTTGCTGAACCGATCAAAAATAGCCGCTCCTCCAGCGCCAGCCGAGTCGAACATCGGCTTGACGGGCCTCGTCGCCCTCTCTCTGATGGTGCCGGCTACCTGTGGCGCAACGTCGGCATAACAGGCATTGAGCTCGCGCTCTAACGAAAAGTACGGCTTCTTCGCGAGGTCCGGTGCCATGAGGTTGTATGACCGCGTGATGGCGTTCATGTTCTCGATAGCAAGGGTCATGTACGAGCGTTCACCGTCGAGCCAGTCCGAGTCGCGAAATGGCGCTACTGGAGGTGCTGGGGACTCCTTCGTAGCTGAGACAGCTGCATCTTTGGCTGCCGCGTCCTCCGCAGCTTGCTGCCGCATCTTAACCATGACGATGTCATCTGTCGAATTTGTCGGCACCGAGATGCTTTCGCTGTTTTTCTTACGCGGGTTGTGCAGTTCCTCAGCGCGCGCGTAGTCTTCAGCCTTCTGCATCTGCTCCTCGAGACTGCCACCTCGAGAGGCAATCATCCTCGCGACGTGCCGCCGCCAATCGTTCCTTAACCTTGCCCTAAAAGCACCTGCCACCTTTGCCAGCTCCTGTTGTTTCTCGATCCAGGGTGGAACGATCTCCTGACGCTTGATCATCTTGTTCATGATGTACTCCGTTGTGTCAATGAACGGGTTATCCGCTCTGGTATCTCTCTCTACGCCCTTGCCGCGGGGGATGTTCTTGAACTGCCCTAGAGCAATCGCATTCTCTATCCTCTCGTTCGCCAGTGCAGCGAGTCCGGATATGGTATTCGGCATCGCTCTAGCACCTGGCTCGAACCGCTCACGAAAGGTCTTTCTCATCTCCTCCCGCTCAGCATCACTGAGTCCATTCTTCTCCTTCATGCCCATACCGGTGTACGTCGATGCTCGTTCGCGTGCGTTGGCCGCGCGCTGGCCGGCATTGACTTTAGGTTCTCGTCGTATCCGCATGTCGACTGGTGGGATCTGGTATTTCCCCCGCAGCTCGGGCTTGAGCGGCTTCCTCGCATCATTCAGCATGCGAAGTGCCGTATCGGATTGCGACTCCTCGCCAGTCCAGGGCTGCGTGGTCGCCATGATTCGGGTTCCTTCGCCGGCGGAAGTGGGCATCTCAGCCTCAGCAAAGGCGGACGCGAAGTCGGATCGAAACTTGGCTGTTTGAACCTTGTCGAGAAGCTTCTCCTTGAGCTCTTGATCGAACCCCGCATCCTCGATTGCTCGTCGCCCAGCGCGGCCTCCCGTCAATAGAGCTTCCTCCGTGGCTTCCTCCAGCCTGCGTGACATTGCGCCTTTCTCTTTCGGAGGCCCATCGTGCTCCTGTTGCGTCTCGGCAGCTTCGGTAGCTCGTTCGGAGGAGTAGAATCGCGGGGCAACCCGGATTCTGCTTTCGATTCGGTTGGTATTTCGAAGGCAGCGTCCGTAGATGAACGACGTTTTCGCAAGTCTAGTCGCCATATTTCCAGTTCCATGAACCAACAGGCGTGAGGAGCATGCGCATGGTCGGTTGAGAGATGTGATCGCGAGAGGACGCGATGGTTATGGTGATGTCAATGAAAGGGAAGAAAGTGGCGATTGACGGAGTTAAGCACTGACCAGCTACCACCCACACTTGCTGATGGACCCACATAAGCTCTGGGCCCCACTTTATTGGCCACGGCTGAGGTAAGGCACCTTACACTAATGTACCAGTGTACACACTGACCCATACCCATCTTGTAATCGTTCTTCGTTCTGTGTCGTTTCCTTACGGGCACATTTCGTTTAGACTTACCTTAGTGATTAGACTTAGTAAAGGGACCCGATTCTGAAATATCTCGCTGATTTGTTGCTGGCAGCAGATTACAATCGTAGAACCAAGGAAACAGGAAGAGCGTAAAGGCTTCCCGCGCATGTTGAGAAAGTTGGTTGTAGAATGAAGCCACTCGCACCATAAACTAAGCTTGTTAGATGGCTTCCATGGACAAAGACTACTACAAAGTACTTCGAGCAAATAAACTTTAGGGTTCTATACATAGTGAGAAAAAAGAAGAAGAAAAAGGAAGAAAGAAGCGAAACAGATTTCAAACCACAGAATCTCAAGGCATGAATCAAGAACGAGACGACCAGCTATTAATCATCCTCCCAACCCAAGAAATAGAAGATTGCGAATTATGATTCCCTGACAATTTCCCCTCTTCATCCTTCCTTCCGAGTCCTTCATCAGAAACGCTCTTTTTGAAATCTTCCTGAAATTGGGTCATGGCTGTGACACCCTTCCAAATGTCGTTCATAATCATGTCTCTTCGCCCACTTTTTGCCACTGCCTGAGCGAGGAGAGCGATATTCTTGATATCTCTACCGCTGACACTAACATCCGACAAAGCCTCAAGGAACTTTTCATCCACCCAGGCGGGTCGTTCTCCACGACAAGCCCGCGTTATCCACGTATTCCACAATAGTCGTTTGGCTTCTTTCGTTAGAGGCTTGTAAGATAAGGCGAGATGAATTCGAGACATGAAAGCACTATCGATTGTCCCGACTCGATTAGTCGTCAAAAACAACGTTCCCTCAAAGTACTCAAGTATGCGAAGCAGCACTACATTCATTAGCACAGCCGACCAATGTAATTCATAAGGTGACGTACTTGAGACTAAGCCGTTTCGCTCCAAGTCGGATAAGTTGCGCGCCTGCATGAACACATCTGCCTCATCCAAAAGTAAGAGAGCCTGCCATCGTTCAGCGAGATGGAGCAGCCGAGACAACACATTTTCGACTTGTGGTGGATGTCCAACAAATTGACCGGAATTCGCGGTCAGTAACGGTCTTCGGGTGTAATCTGCCATTGCTTCTATATTTCACATAAGATAAGTCGAAAATAACGTTGTGATCGTTGACTTACCTGCGGTGAATGTTTTCCCAACACCAGTCGGGCCATGCAAAAGGATAATTACACCCTTTCCTTTCCCTTGGATGAAGTCATCGCTACTGAATCCTTCGAGATTGCGAGACATGATTAGCGACGAGATGAGTTGCTTTTTATCTTCGGCAAGAACCAAGTTTTGCAAAGCTTCGTCGTTGAAGCGGACAGGCTGGACAAGGTCGACCTGGAAAAAGCCCCACCGTTTACTGATCAATGTATAGCCCATTATTTCATGATCGCATATGAGGTAGTCGGATTCTCGAAGCCGTATATCAGACGAAGCCGGGGCAAGAATGTCTTCTTGACTGGAGAGGTTAGGCTTAGTCCCTTGACAGTTTTGGTAAAACTCGTAAAAGTCGACCATAATTCTTTGCCGAACCTTCGAACATTTAGTAGGAGACAACTCCACCTGGACTGAACTGTACTCACTCCAGTTTGTATCAGATGGTTGGTGACAGTTGTGGGCAAATCCGACCATCGGCTCAGCCTTGCTGGGCCTTCGTACTGACAGTGGTGGATATTCATCAAAGACACGTACTTCTTCCCTCGATGTAAAAGACGATCTTTGATTCTTTGACTTTCGGGATGAAAATGCAGAGGGAAAACGTCCAATGTCGAGTACGCCGCGAATCCTTCGTACTTTTTGAGGACTACCGTGTCGTAAACATACCCGATATGAGTCCCGTTGCATTTCACTCGTTTTACATAGAATTCCCATCGTTCTAGTCCCCCTGTAGTCCAGAACTCGTCGTCGTCGTCGTCGTCAAAGCGGCCGGGCTTTACGAGCTCCACGGAAACCAGGATGGCCAAAGTTTCTCCTCCACTAGACCTCTGATACATCAAGTCCCCTGGTTTATATGCTACCCAGAGGTTGTTGAACTCTGACCCGGCAGTTGCCTGCCTTCTTTCGACTGTTGCATCAAATCTGGCGATTTCCCGGTGAAACCTGCGCTCAACATATTGCAAAAGCATGTTCATGTGCTTTTGCATCGTATCCTCTGCGCTTGATTTAGCATAAGCTTCGAGTTCCTTGCGGTAATGGAAAAGACAATAAGCTTCGTCATTCTGAATGCAAATCTTGTTGCTGGGATCGAAGTCGATTCCGGGGTACGATTGAACGACCTCTTTGAGGGCTTTTCTCAAATACGGTGATCGGATCTCTAGCTCGGTGCAGGTAAGACGTTTTGAGGGTGAATAATACCGGGTTAAGACGAGAGCTGCGGCATGACTGCGATCCTTCGGAGCCTCGAACTCCTGTTTGACACCGACTCGAAGCAATACCTCCTCGTTGCGAGCATCGTAGCGATTTTCGTAAACATGTAGCTCGCATTCAACTCCAACACCATCATTGATCTCGATGGGGTCAATGAAGTCGAGCCCATCTGGTTCTTGCTCGTTGGGATGTGCCTCATCCCCGTTCACTTCTTCACTTTGACTGTCTGTAGGGCGATCTTTGCTATCATCCGTTCCGCTTGTGGGGCCATCCACTGGCATACTCAGGCCTTGCAGCATTGAAGGATCTTTTTCCATAGTTTTGTAGGACTTGCTTACAAGGATAAAGCAATCCTGTTGTTGAGTGGAATTCGTGCACGCCGACTGCGATCGCAGCAGGTAAAAGACAGCTGGATCATTTAACAAGACATCACCCGACTTTCTGGAAAATGAAGAAATCACAGGTTTATGCAGGAAAGAATAGAAGAAAAGATTGGCGAACTCGGTAGGTCATGTCCTCTGGGACGAGACCCGGAATCGAGTACGAGGCAACTAATTACTTGGAACTTCAGGCCTGATGTCAGGAGGGTGCTATTTGGGTTGCCTCATGCTGTACCACCTGACTTGGGTGAACCAGGCAGGACCAGCCATCTTACGACAGACACCCTTATGTAGCATGAATCAATTTGAAAGGATTAAACAGGGTCGCAAGCAGGCCCAGAAGCAGGCTTATGTGCTGATGCTTGCATTTTATTGGTACAGCCTGCAGACTATAGATGCCTTGCAGCAAGCCTTTACCAGCTGAAAATACTTGGCCCCTTTTGTCTCCATTCATTCGAAAACGAGGCGGACGGTTGTCTAGAAGGCGCCTCACTAATCCCCCACCCCCCTTACTCGGCCGTTGGACGTTGTTTGACCGACATGCACACCCCGAAGCCTCGGAACGCGCCTGGGAAGAAAGGCTCGCGCGGACTATTTGGCGCTTTTAGAGTCTTGCGTCGACTTGGCAGACCCACTGTGTGTCGGTTGTGTTAACAACATCATGTCTGACAATTGAGGAGGCTGGGATCTCACCACTGCGCTGCAACACTTTGCACGGTTGGAGCAGTGACGACTGACCCAATCTGATACCCGCTGATTCTCAAAGTTTCTACCTCACTGATTGCATGGAAGGGCTGCTCTGAAGTATCTTCAGATAGCCACCGGTGCATTGTGGGTACATATGCTGTGGAACTGGCTGTGCCAGCAGTCGGCGCAGCGTTCTGACGGGCTGACCATCCGCGAGGGATCTTCGTATATTCTTCTACAGAGCGCTTCTTCGAAGGTCTTTTAGTCTTGTGGCCACGGTTAGCGGCTGGCACAGCAGAGCCTCAGACACATGCATATGTGTACAAAATGATTTCTAGATGCCGTTGAATGACAAAGCAAAATGACCAGACTTCATCGAGGATTCGAGCGGGCGATGTATTGGACTTACCTTCTGAGAATAAGTTTTACCCATTGTTCTTCTTGCAATCGACCACTTTGCGGAAATTCCAAACGAATACGGTGAGAACTGTGTTCGGCAAAGATATTATTCCAAGGGGAATTTGATGATGAGCCACTTGAGGCCTTGGGAGAGGAGGCTTTAAGCACGAGAGAACTTGATCATCTAGATGTCCCTTCTCTTCTAACACGACTCTGGCTTTCTGCTTTTATATCTCAAAAATTGAACCCAGATCTTTTGTGAACTTTCTGTTTTTGATGAATGAATCAAAATGCCATCTACTGTTGTTGGGACCCTTTTGAGACTTTTGTGAACCTTTTCTTACGACTCGAAATCTGGTCTACGGAGATTCAACCACGCTGATCCATATATCATGACGCTTCGACAGTCTGTCATTCAGGGGAGCCATTTGAGAACCTTTTCTGTGGTGATGTTGATATCTAATTTCTATATGGCCGCAATGGAAAGTGTGACCCAGCCTTGTGGCCCTATCGATTTATTGGCCCATTGTTCGGGGGGCACCTTTTGAGAACTTTTCTCTACTCCAATTAATCCATTTGAAAAGAAGTCCAAAGTCACAATCCGATCTCCTGCGGCGGACTGATCAAATGCCTGGAGGTCGAACCCACATCCCTGGACGTGTGAGTTTGTAGTCCTTTGGCCGACGCGCAGCAGTGTCATCCGCCATTAAACGCCGCCGAGAGTGAGTTAGCTTAGACAATATGTGACTCCAACTTGGATGAGCCTCTGACAGGCGACAAGTCTAGTAAGCCTCATGCAGGTCTTTTGAAGGGCTTTCTGGGAACTTTTCAAAGGGCCTTTTGGGAACCTTTTCCACCAATTATTCTAGAGGCGAGAACAATTATGTGAAACTTGCATGTAACACCTATCATGAATTACCCCTCTGTGGTCACCCTTAGTTCCATGCAATGCAACAAGGGCTAACCTCCACCCAAGCAGCCGTGGCAGCCTACCTGCATCCGCCGTGGCTGCCCATGGCCGCAGACATCAGGCTCCCACAAGGCGACTTGACTGACCTATCCGAGAACTTTTTTTACTCGCATTACGTTTTGACCACCTCCATGCCATGACCAGCCACCCTTCGGGTGCGTTCAAGTGACTTGCTGACTCCTGGCTCCTATTGGACTACGCTGCATTATTCCCTCTGCCTTTATGACCAACGCGTATGGTCTCTTTCTGGACCATTTGCGAACTTTTGTTCCCCGCCCCCCAATCAAAATGCGCTGCAAAACTTGGGACAGTGTGGCATTAAATACGTCATGCGCCCCTCGTCTGTGATGTTGTCCTCAGCGAACCTGACGTGACTGAAGTCCACTTGAAGACCTTTCTCTCCAATCTTCCGCTAGTACCAAATCTTCCACAGAAAGCCCCCTATCCCTGTATTATTGCTTTTCTTAAACGTCATGGAATCACAAAACTTCTCTTTCTCTGCATATTCCTGGAACCGAATGCCGATGGACGAGGGAGTTCCTCACCCTCAACTTTTGTCACATTTTCTCCACCGGTCAGACAACACACAGGCGATCGGACCATCGGTTACTGCAGAGCGACCCTCCGAGCTTGCCCAAGCGCACAATCATGGAAATGAGTCCTCTGGTGCTGCAAATGCAGTGGAAACCTCTGCGAAGAGAAAGAGACGCAAGTATGACAACTTGGACTGGGATGCTCACCAGGCAGAGCTCAGAAAGCTATATCTGGAGCAGAAAAATACGCTGGAGGATACAATGTTAATCATGAAGGAAAACCATTCATTCGTTGCCTCGTGAGCCATCAGTATCTTCGTTTACATAATTTAGAATCTCATAAGTGTCCAGGAAGAAGCTTTACAAGCTCCAATTTCAGAAGTGGAGTTGGCACAAGAACCTGCCCGCAACCCACTCGCATTTCATGGTCAACAAGGCCAGAGAGAGGCGAAATAATGAAAACAAGGCAACAGAATTCACATATGGAGGACAAAAGTGGGATCAAGATAAGGCCTACAACAGCCTCTTGCGTAGCAAAAAGGCTGCTATGCTGGCAGATACTCAGGGTGCGTGTGCAACAGTTCCATGCTCTCACAGCTAGCCTCTCACTCTCACTAATAACTTCATTGTAAACAGATGTTCCCACTCCTTCCGGCATTGAATACGAGACGCCACAAAACAATGCGCCCTCGCCGATTCAAGACTCTCTTAGAGGCAGCATGTCGGCTGATGAATCGGATGGTGACGTGTCTGAAGAAGATTGCGATGAATATCCTGCATACCTTCAAGGTTCATCTGATGGCGATGATGAAGAAAATGCCGTCTCTGTCATGCAACATCAAGGAAATGTTCCTTCTATCCGTGAGGTGGGGCTAGCACGTCAATATCTTCACATGCTCGAACTCGCAAGACAATGCAAGCAAGAAGGGAAGATGAAGGAGGCAGAAGAGAAGTTTTGGGACGCTATTCAGGGTCTAGACCAAGTCATGGGCCCTGCCCACGAAGACACCAAGAAGGCGAAGTACGAATGCGCCAACTTCTTTGCCGAAGCTGGGCGTATGCAAGACGCAGATGTCATCCTGGACGACCTCACATCGCAGCATATTGCAGCCTACGGACACGAACACAGAACCACACAGAAGCACGTGCTATATTCCATTGAGCTTCTTGAGACATGGGGCAGACCAACAGATGCGTTTGGACTCCTCTCTCGTTCCAAGTACATTATGGATACAAACAGTCGAAACAGTAAGCACTCCAACGGCAAACGACGAGAGCCCGCAACAAGACCTCAATGTCGCTCGGGCCGAAATCTGGACATAGAAGCTATGGCTAAGAGGCTTGGTGAGGGAAGCTCACCCGCCATGATAATCTATGGTTTAGGCGTCGCCAAATCCCATGTGCAAGCAAACGACGAGGCTTCTGAGATTTTGCTGCAAGCAATCATTCGACACTGCAGGGAATTTCCACAGGGTCTGGATGTTCAGCATTTGCAAGCTCTAGCAGAGTTGGTCAAACTCTGTCAAAGACTTGGGAGGATTCCGGTCAATGTGCCATTGTTGGCCCAGGCAGAAATAACAATTAAGACAATATGGGACAGTTATGACTGGTTCACCGAAAGATTCCAGTGCGTCGAGATTATGGAGGCAGCCATGCAATTGGCAGCCAACATCTTGAAAGCTGGCTTCAAAGACATTGCCACCCGAATGTTTCGGAGGATACAAGACAAAGCCAGCGATACTTTTGGATACAACGATGAACGAACGGTGTGGATATCAATCTCAATCGGCCAGGCGTACCAGAATCACACTTCTTGGAATGACGCTTGGGAATGGTTTGAGGCAGCACTTGCAGCCACGCTCTCGGATAGCCATAAGTGGCCATCAGACGATGGTATCGTTCGATCTCTGAGCAATGCAATCGCAAAGAGCCATTTCACCTACTTGTCTGACGAGGGCAGGCCATTCAAGACCATTTTTGGGGTATCTGGTCTGACAATTCGTCCAGGAAGACTTCAGTTGGAATAATCACAGGCTGGACTGATAGTGGTGTATCTAAGGTAACTTGTCGCTATCTCTTTTGGCTGCGAGAACGTTTTGCGATGGCTTGAAGCGATCGTAGGAAATTGGCCTTACAAGTTTGATGTTTTGCACTTGTTTTCACACGTTGTCATTCAGTTTTGTGCGGGCTACATACATAGATAGGTTGAATGAATTGTGATTTGTCCTTCGTGGGAAAGAAGAAATTTGATTGGCTAACGCGGCTTTCGTTCGGCTTTCGCTCGGAACTGATAACACAATTATTCCCCGTATGAGCGGCATATACTTTGGACGCCGTCGAATGAGAATCTTAAAATATGCCGTCGATCCGGTCTTGTTATATAAAGAAACCTTTGGTCATCGTGCAATCTTCTAAGAATCGATATTCGAGGGTTACGTCCATCTCAAAGCCAAAGACATGTAGTCAAGAGAACTGGCAACATTGATGGAACCAGAGCTACCCTTTATTATGTCAAATACCTTGATCAAATTGCCGAAAATCATTCCCGTTGGGGGAAAGCCAATCTCGAAGCTACGAAGATACCAACAAACCGACATGGACCCGGACTCTAGCGATAATCAGACCAATGACTTCCCCCCCGACGGAGGTTATGGCTGGGTTTGCACCGTGGCAGCAGCGGTGGTGAACGGCCATTCATGGGGATTCAACTCAGCATACGCCGTCTTCCTGGCATACTATCTGGAGAACAACCTATTCCCCGGCTCCTCGCCACTGGAGTACGCCTTTGTGACGAGTTTGAGCTTAACTTGTCTACTGCTCATTTCACCCGTCGCAACGAAATGTGTTCAAAGGTACGGGATCAGGCCGACGATGTTCTGCGGGGTTGTTCTTGAAACAGCCAGCCTACTTTTGGCCAGTCTCTCGTCGGAGATATGGCACCTTTTCTTGACCCAAGGAGTGCTATTTGGTATCGGGCTTGGTCTTCTTTTCATCCCAACCGCAGCTGTCGTTCCACAATGGTTCACCACAAAAAGATCACTGGCCACCGGCATCTCACTTTCGGGCGCAGGACTTGGCGGTGGAGTGTATGCCCTTGCCGCGGGGGCAATGATAGAACGCATCGGTCTCCAGTGGACATTTCGAACCTTGGGAATCATCGGGTTTTGCGTTAACACGACCTGCACGATTTTGATACGCGAACGCAACAAAGCGACCGATTCAAAACAATCCACTTTCGAACTTGCGCTTTTCAAGAAGGCAGAGTATCTTCTACTCCTCGGGTTCGGCGGGTTCACAATGTTGGGATACTTCGTCCTCATCTTCAGTCTGGCGAGCTACGCAACCGAGATCGGCTTGCCGGCCTCCGACGGCGCGCTCATCAGCGCACTTTTCAACTTTGCACAGGCTGTTGGCCGCCCTTTGATCGGATACTTCAGCGACAGCTTCGGGCGGATCAACATGGCTGCGTCGATGACGCTCGTTGCTGGGCTGCTCTCTCTCGCGGTCTGGGTCAATGCCAAAAGCTTCGGGCTTCTAGTGTTTTTTGCCGTCAGCGAGGGACTAGTTGCAGGGAACTTCTGGGCCACGATCGCACCGCTAATGGCCGAGGTCCTTGGGCTGAGCTACGTTCCGTCTGGCTTGAACCTGATGTGGCTGAGCATGGTGCTGCCTGCAACATTCAGCGAGCCAATTGCATTGCAAATCTACTCTCGGACAGGGAGCTATCTCGGATCACAGTTATTCACTGGCTTCATGTACGTTGCAGCGGCAACATGTCTGCTTCTCCTTCGGGTTTGGAAGGTAAGGCACGAAAAGACCGAAGTTTCTGCAAGTCCATGCGGACAAAGAAAGACTGGAGGACTGTCTGAACGGGTTAGGGGTGGTGATGAGGAAGAGGTTTCGCAGTCGGTGAAGTAATTAGTTAACCCGCTCCTCGGTATTTCTTCTGGGCATGAGTACTGTAAGTGCTAAGATGCCTTAGATAGGAAAGGAAAACCCTTCTCCAAAGATTGAACCTGCCCGGTAATACAGAGACCTTGCTTATCTTTTCCATTCCTGGTGCAATTCTGTTCGGATACAGATTTTGCTTACCGGCAAAACCAGGGGTGAGCTTCTAACCTTGCTGTTAGCGGACTAATACTCTGACATGTCTCGATGATCACCGTCAATGCAGCGCAAAGCCTAGCCATTATCGCCGTTTCAATGCAACCGCAAGCTTCGTGTTCTTGTGGAGATTCAGATTGCTACCGTTGATTGCACGAACCCTTGTACGCCCCTTCCGCATCTACGGCCAGGTATGTTTAGAAATGACAACTCCTGGTTTACTCCACTCCTTTTTGTATGTGGGCGCGCAATGTTTGGGACTTCTGCCGAGGGCTTCTTTTCGATTACTAATCTTTTTTTTAAGCTTTCCGTAGCCCGGATATTTGCGATCGCTGTGTGACCTTTCATGATCACTCTTGGCGGTAAGTATGGGCCTCACACTCAATAGCACGTAGCTCGTTCATGTTCTGGTCCTGTTGACCTGCTGCTCTGATGGGAGTCCTCTATAGGCGAATGTGCAATTGCAATAGGAATCTACACGAGCGTTATTGTGGGAGTTGGTAGCACAAAATCTTGGATTTCACTAGATCATTTAGGGGTTATATGTAACAACAGTGGGCGAAAATCTTGAACTAACATCGCGTATAGCCCTTCCTTCTACGTGGCCTCGGAAGCCAATTTCGACAAGACGAGGGTCACGTCAACTCGCAACTGCCAAGCAAAATGGCGCCTTGATCAATTCGAATGCTAATCTATGGGGGCTTCAAGGACGGCTGTAGAATGGCTCGAAAATATGCTCGAGCTTTGCGGCGCTCC
This sequence comes from Colletotrichum theobromicola, assembly GCA_014705045.1. Lineage (NCBI taxonomy): Eukaryota > Fungi > Ascomycota > Sordariomycetes > Glomerellales > Glomerellaceae > Colletotrichum > Colletotrichum theobromicola. The sequence goes on along the minus strand of JABGLZ010000723.1, from coordinate 13,321 downwards.
GCGGCGGCCGTACACGAGACGCACGCGGATGGTGTTGACACTATGGCGCTTAGACTACTATATGCGGATGGCCAAGGCGGGTAACGAGGCATAGAAGTGTTCTAGACCCTTACGTACATCCAGACCGAGATGCGAGGATACATTTCGATTGTAAAGCGGCACGGGTGTACTTGATATGTGGAGCATTGCATGTAAATTTGGGTTCTCAACATGCACAGATCTCACCGGGAAAAGGGGTGCATGTTGCAGTAGGACTGGACCTGTCAGGAGCACCCGATGCACAAGAGCGGATCTGGTGATGCTGGGTTAAACTTGGAACTTGGCCCCCATAGTTAGGAAGATGTCTTTAAACGAGCGTGCCTACGGGATCTACCTGCTCAAAGTGGTGAGTCATTCGTAACGCCCAATGTTTATCTACAGTTTCGTAGTTGTATGCCCATTGCCAGCAGCGCGTGGTAAAATTCAGGGTTTGTAGACAAATGAATACGGCGCATCCTGCCTCACGAGCTCATCACATGAATCTGCATACATTCCAAAAATTACGCATGTCTCAAGCAAAGTGAAAAACTCTTGGAATACTGCCAAAGAAATAAATGTGATTTGCGCAAGATGGTTGAAGAAATTGTGCCTATGGTATGTGTAATTTCTGTACATTGGGACAGCCCAGAGACAAACTTGATGTCCTCTCCCTGCACGAAATATCTGCCCCCCGAAAGCCCCGTCAGCTACTTTGGCTTAGTCTGAAGGCGTCTCGGATGTTCTTGGAGTGGCGAGTTCCCAAGCCAAGAAAGATTGCAGCTGGAACCTCAGTCGGCTTCAACAGCGGCAATCTGCACCTGCGAACCGGTGAAGCATTGGCTGAGGACGCCTTCGGTGCCAGAGTGTCCGCAGACGTAGTCAGGCGTGCCAGTCTGGACCTCAGCAAGAAATCGAGTGGAGCGACCCTCCACTGCAATGAAAGTAACCCAGTGTTGAATGCCGGAAACGCCTGTAGGGAAGTAGATGTCGGCAGTGTATTCGGGCACCGAGCAAGGGACCGCCGTGTTTAGGCTCCCGGCAGCCCTGAGTAATATTGTCAGCAGGATAGAACATACTAGCCTTAGACAACAAATTTGGCTTACCATTGAGTACTGCAGTGGACCGTCTGGCCATTAAAGCCGTCAAGGACATCAAACTCATAGGTGAGCGTATTGTTGGCCAGAGTCTTGGCGGAGACGTTCGTGATCTCGACGCTGGGGACTTCAGCAGGAGCGGCAGCGACGAGAGTCGCGAGAAAGATTGATGTGTAACGCATGATGGACAGTTGGTAATGACTTATGCTATGAACTTTGGTATCAAAGAGTGATGAAGCCCTTGAACGATCGTGGCATTTCATCGACTGTCGCTCAAGGGAAGTGTTAGTTATATAGGTACGCCGTACCTTCATGGATCGACCAAGGAAAGCCCGTAAGACAACAATAATCTCGTATTCTGCATTGAAATCTATGGAGTGCCCAGGCGTTGGACGGGGACTTTGCGAACTTCTCCTCGTGCTAATCAGGAAGGTTCTCCGCCTGCTCCGAGAAAGATAGGCTGTGCTATTGGCCACGACCCATCAAAGAAAAACACCATGACTTTGTGAAGTCCTGTCTTTTGCCTCAAATTCTACACGGGTGGAGTCGTTCTTACGAGAATGATTTTGATAGCGGCTACTGAAAATCTTACCCTTGTAGCATCTGGTACAATTCCACCGATTCAACGTGATTCTGATCCGCTGACGCTATGAGTGGTAGGGCATGGCCACATCCTTGCTTCCAGTCACTGCAGCATGCTCAACCTTGACCTCACCACCCTACCATCCTTTACAATAGCTGATATGACTTCTTCGGGGTTGTCCAGAATCGAAATATCATCCAGTGGATTGCGTTCCATGATCAACAGATCGGCCATGAATCCTTCTTTAACCTGACCCAGCTGGTCTTCCCGCTGAAGCAACTTCGCAGCATTGACAGTCGCACTCCTCAAGACTTCCACCGGGCTCAGAACTTTACCGCGGATGGAGAATTCCTTGCTTTGCGCAAAGTGCGTGGGCCCCAGAAGATCTGTCCCGAAGCATACCGTAATCCCCACCTCCGTCGCCATTTTCAGCGTAGCAAGCCCGCGATCCAGCACCTCAGTAACCTTGGCCTCCGACTCTGGTTCAAGGAAATGCAATTCTTTGGATATGAAGTGTGTAACCAGCGTCGGGGTCAGGAACGTTCCGCTCTCGGCCATCAACTTGGCGGTTTCCAGATCGATCAGATTGCCGTGCTCGATGCCTCTGACACCCTGTCCAATCGCCTGGCGGACGGCCTCAGTGGTATAGCAATGACTCGAGACATAAGACTTCGCATTTGTGGCGGCGGTAACGATGGCTCTGATCTCTTCATCGGAGAACTGGAGTGAGTCGATTCGATCCGTCGGGCTAGCCACACCGCCACCGCCCATGATCTTGATGAAATCGGCCCCCTGACGTAGCTCATCCCTGGCAACTCGAAGACAATCAGACACGCCATCCACAATACGGCTGATCCCCGATACATCGCCTCCGCAGCAGGGCATAGTATCGTGGCGGCCCCGCATGTCTCCGTGCCCGCCCGTCTGCGAGAGTGCCTTCCCGGAGATGAATAGGCGAGGTCCTGGGTGGATGCCCTCTTCGATTGCTTCTTTCATGGCCAAGCTTGCGCCGCCGCAATCTCGGACGGTAGTAAAGCCGCGGTTGAGCATGGATTTCAGAACATTGGGTTGGCGGATCAGGCTTTTCGTCTCGGTCATGTCGCGGTACGAGGACAGGGCTGCTGCTCCAGGAGGCACCGCGATATGGACATGGCAGTCGATGAGGCCAGGGCAGACGTATTTCCCTTGAACTTCCACCGTATTCTCAGGATCAACATCTAGCTGCGCCTCGCGCGAAGAGCCGGCCGGCTCAACAAAAAGGATTCTGCCGTCTGCAAGGGCGAGGGAGGTGTTTTCCGAGGTTGTTCCACTGACAGGGTCAACGACTTTGGCGTTCCTGATCAGATACGTCTTCTGTTTTGATGGTTTCCACGGCGTGATGTATTTGGAGATGTCCATTTCATCGGGCTTTTGGCGAGAAGTGACCATTGTTAACGCAAGGCGATGAGGTTGCCCCGGAATTTCTGAAAGGGAAAGTTTGGTAGCGCCCAGGATCTACGATATAAAGGGCAACGAGCTTTTTTAAGATGGAAGGGGCAAACGAATGATACATGCCTCAGATAGCACTTTGGTTCGAGAGCTGACGACGAGTCTATGTATGCACGTATAGGCACGACATGGCTACCGGGCAAGACGGACAGCGATTCCTCGGCTTGCGGACGAATGCTACTGTTCCGAGAGTGCTGGAACGCATCCGGAACCAAACTCTCACAGTTGCGTGAAAATGGCACGGCTTTTCAGCATTGCAACACGTTACATAAGGCTAGTGCCTGAAGCCGGCGGTCTTTCCAACATGTGGTGGGGATCTTCACGAGGATGTCTCATAGTTAGTCGCCCTGGTTTGCTGCCAGGAAACTTGGGCAGATCCACTTCGCATATTCAGCAACGTGCTTGCTCCACATGTCCAAGACATCGAGTTCTTTTCGCCAAATGCGGCAGAAAGTTGACACAGCTCACCCGAAGGGCTCGCTGTTTCCCAGCCTAACCCAAACAGAAGGACGTTAAGCTTGTTCTGTGGCAGTTAGGCGAGCTGAATTGGCGCCAACTTAAGCTGTACCTAGACGAATTCAGCGAAGACAACACATGGGACGAAACTTTTGGAGTGACATAATCACAGCACGTGGGACTGTTTTGAACAATAACTAACTAGCGAACAGTTGAGATCAGGATGTGTTGGAAAGATTGCCCGGCAAAATTCGTCAATGCATATCGATGAGTCACGAATGGTCTGGGGAAGTAAGGATTGATTTCACGGCATATACATGTAGTCGGAGATCTTCTCTTGAGGAACATGTCCGCAAGTGTAGCGTTTTAGATGAAATGGCTCACGAATATCTGAGTATGCCCGTCTCCAGTGGCTCTATTGCGTGACAGACGTGGTTGGACGGGATCGACATCCATGGATGCTTAATGTGTACTACTGATCTCGTTATCAACGCAATCATACGGAGACATCTAGTGGGAAACTCTTCAACAGAGCCTCCATACCCTGAACCAGATCCGCCTTCAGATCTTCCATATCCTCCACACCACAACTCACTCTGAGAAGTCTTTTGTCACATCCCGAGTCGCTCATAGACCGCCATTCCATCAAACTCTCGACACCTCCTAGGCTAGTCGCATGCTGGAATACATACATTCGGCCTGGCATTCTCTTGGCATGCTCGGGACTCTTCATTGTAATACTGAACACAGCGCCAAAGCCGCCGGGCATCTGCTTCTGAAGCCAGCCATCGCTGAGAGCGTCGGTCTGCAAAGAGGCATGTCGGATCTCCGCAACAGCTTGGTTCACCACCGATCCGGATCGATACATCTCCTGGGTAAGCCAGGCGACCAGGTTGGTGCAGGTTTGCGACTGCCTGGTCACGCGAAGTTGAAGAGTGCGTACGGACCGGATGCCGAGCCATCCTTCGAAGCTACCCATCACCGAGCCGATGATTTGGCGCTCCTTGTAAAGAGTGTCGACCCAGCCTTCCTTTACACGATCCTGACGGATGACCAGAATACCGCAGAGCATGTCGGAATGACCGCCTATGTACTTCGTGCCGCTGTGCATGACAACATCAGCCCCGAGTTGGAGTGGATCTTGGAGCGGAGGCGGCGCAAACGTCGCGTCAACGCTGAGGTACGCCCCGGCCGCGTGAGCCTTCTCGCTGTAGTAGGCAAGATTGGCTGCCTCGCCGGTAGGATTTAGCGGCGTCTCAACGTGAACGATGTCACCGGCTTGAAGCTGATCCAGGTCCTCCAGGGTCAGTTTCCGGACTCCAGTCAACTTGGACATGATTTCGATAACTCCGTGGACGCCGTGGTAGCCCTGGCCGATGAAGACACGTTTGGGATTTAGGCAGACCATGAGTGCATGGAATGCTGAGAGGCCACTAGAATAAGTGACGACGTGCCCACCGAGGACGTTCCGCAAGATCATCTCGAGTCGACTCGTGTTTGGGTTGGTGTATCGTGAGTAGACATGAGAGTCTTCGGGAGCGTTGGGCTGTTTCATCAACTACTGACGCAACCAGAATGATCATTCACGCTGAGACTCACATCGGTGTTATCGCCCTGCTTAAGGTCGTCTGCGTCGCGGGTGTAGCGATAGTTAACCGCGACTTGCATGCCCGGTGCGATGGCACGGTGAGGGGTAAAGAAATCGTCCGAATGCACAGCACGCGTAGCCATTGACATGCTCGGGAGAGCTTGCTTAAGGGCATCCGCGGTCAGCACCCAATTTGCGGGCGTCTTGCTGTCCTGATTCGAAGCCATGGTGAGTGAGATGTTGGGATAGTCAGGGGTGGATGTGAAGTGGGAAAACCAAGCGGCAGCTTGCTTGGGAAGGATCGGATGGGCTTTTATGCAGTCTGCCAGTACAAAGTATCTAATCAATAGTGAAAGCGGTGTTAAGCGGTAAATATGTCACTTTTATGGCAAACACGCCTCACGTTCGTAGGCGTGGCCTACAACGGTAGAACGGGGTCGGGTTTCAGATCGGGTCTGGGCATACCCGAGCATGAAGCAATGCCGGCTTGAGGGTCTATCTGTGGCCAATCAAAACATCGGATCACTGCAACTTTGGACATACGTTGGAAGAAGAGAACAAAACTAATGACCACCTCCGTTTATATATTGAGTCTCGCCCATTTCCTCGAGCCTCATCGCTTGTATTCATACCAGACTGCATGGACTATGAAGTGCAACTGGAGGCGTGGATTTGTGCAGTTACTAAGATTGACCTCCAGTTCTGCATGACGGTTGATAGATTTTGTTTGAAAAGTGCCTTGTCCATCACATTCCTCGCATCATGTGCATCTTAAAAGATGGAAGCCTAGAGTGCTACACCCCCAAACGTTTCGTTCTCCAAAGCAGCAGAATACCAGGTAGGCCACAACGCCTGGTCTCCCAATAAAGCCACAGGATCGAAGTTTTCAAGATCTTCAGAGTCGCGGCACGCATTGCTATCATCTTCGCCAACGTCGATGGACTGTCCGTCTCCCTGCTCGACCCCACGAATCATGGCCATGTGCTGTTCTGACCGGTCAACTGTTCTGAATTCGTGGGCCGATTGATGCAGGGCTTCAAAGTCAAGACGTGATCTGTGGCGGTATCTATCAACATTTGAGTTCACTTGCTCAAATAAGGTCGAGGCGTTTTGAATAGTTTGGATCTATGTCGTGTCAGTAATCAGAGCAAAAAGACTTAGTTTAAACAAGTTTCTCACCCAGCCCTCTCCGAGATCCCAAGCCTTCCGGAACTCCTTGAGATATTTAAGGCCCATGTCCAAATGTTGTTTAGCTTTTGGGCTATGTCCAGCTGTCATATTAGGGAAATGAAAAGCATAAAGATTCAGGTAACAGGCCGAGAAGCCACAGAAGCCAGGCACAGGAGTCATCATGGTCATGCCCCACTCAGACGCGTCGCGCAGAATAGTCGCCACATGCGCAGCTGCTTCGAATAGATCTCTAGCACTGTTCTCCCAGTACCGGGGCGGTGCCTCAGCCTCGAGAAATGGGGGGTCTGTAGGACCTTGCGGTTGCGCATGCGGCTTCGGCAGAAAAGGGAAGTACTCTCGATTGAGCATGAGAATGCTGAAAGCCGTGTTAGTCAGGAGCAGCAAGGGTTCTAGGGTGAAAGTGCAGCCCACCAATGATAATAGAGCAGGTTGATGTAAACAAATGCTCGGCAACCGGTATTTGCGTGCGAAGCGACGCTATGTTTTGGGTAATACAGACAAGAGTCCATGTTAGTTCGCCATGTCTCCAAAGCTTGCCGGCACTTTGCCCATTTTGAATTTGGCATCCAGGGGCACTCTGCAGCGGCACACATGCCGGGGGCTTTCCGTCCATCATTATACACGAACGTCATGACATCGGCATAGATTGCGAATCCGTCAACTAGGACCTCGTAGCACTCTTCTATGCCCAAGGGCAGGTCTCGTTCAGTCATCGGCTTCTGCTTGAATCCGAACAGAAACCCGCTGGCAGGTGGGGCTCGGGGCACCTGAAGTTTGCGCATCTCGGCCATAGATAGCATACGAGGGTTGTACGATCCTGAGTTTATCGTGCAATCTAGTATGAAGCAAGCCCAGTAGGTCGCAGTTTCAACAATCTGGGACAGCTCGTCGGGCTTCTCGACGTCAGTAGTTTCATCAAGCGAGAACGGGGCTACTCGAGTGCTATGCAGAGACTGCATGATTCTAATGCCGATGCCTGGACTGGACGTAAGTACTTCATTCAAGTCTCCTTTACAAACGTTTCGTGTCGATGGCTTGCTTACCACAGTGCACCCAGGCCTTTTGGAAATCTCTAACACCCCATTCGTAAAGCGTAAGAATCAGATGGGCTTGAACGACCACGACATCCGGGGACGCGAGCATGGCGTTTGAAAGAATACCACGACAGAAGGAAGCATATTCCTCACTTGGAAGTAGCTGATGCATCCAATTCCCGTCGATGTAGCATTCTTCCTTCTTTATTGCTGCCAGCAAAACTGCTAGCAGGGCTTTGCTATTGGCCTTGCGCTCTGATAGAAACAGGCCAGAAAACAGATCGGGATGTAGCATGTTCATCTCAGGAAAGTTTGTTCTAAAGACGTGCAAAGCCTTTATGATTATTCTCAGAGGAAGCATTTCCAAGTGGCGGTCAACATCATGGGGCTCATTCAGTATTCCAAGCGTTGGAGTACTAGGGACTGCAGGGCCTTGAGTGTCCGTTAGAAGAACCCGACCCTGATGCTCACAAAGGAACTCACCTGGTGTTGAAGATGAGTCAACTTCTGCGACTCGAGCGCGGGCAGCAGCGCGCCTGATGGGCTTCACGCGAGGTCGCGAAAGCTGGCAATCGGGGTATCCAAACTTGCCGCACCGCTCGCATGGCGGGTGGCCGCTGTGGATGCACCGGAGTTTCGATTTGCTGAGAACATTACGTCAGAACTCGGAGCACAGATTGAGGGCAAACCTCCTACCGGCAAGCATCGCAAGAAACGCTGGTTCTCATCTCGGGAATGATTAGGGGTAAGTCGTCATAGGGGTGAAGTTGAACAGCTTGATACCCGAGCTCATTGCCGATCGAAGCTTTCAAACCCGATCTGACTAATCAGCAACGGCGCAGAACTTTTCGCCTGGATTGCGGCTCCTTAGTAAGCACAGGTGCGCTTATCGCCGTATCGCAAGCTCCAGCTCTGCGAGAATGAAGATAAAGAATGCGTGTGCTGTCATACTGAGTTGCTTCAGCCACATCCCCTCCAACCACTTGGTCTGTTATTATTTTTGGTAGGACTTTGTGAAATTACCTCTGGCAGTTTGTACAAGAGTTTGCCCCCATATTACTTATGGTCTCATAATCATTGAGTCGGGCTGGCACTTAAGTTTTTAGTCTATGTATTCAATGGGGCTTTGACCAGCTAAGAAACCTCTCCACGCTCCTCAGCTAGATGTCAAGTTAAAATGGAAAATACATGGTCTCATTCATATCATTGATTACGCCTCAGAAGTGGTAAACAGGTTCAACTCGATAGTCTCACGTTGCATCTTACGATCAGTAAACTCAAGTTCCTGCGGCCAAAACTCACTTCCTAAGAAAGGCACTTTAAGCGCTTCCTGGGTATTCTGGGTTAGCTTGCTTCAGAATGAAAATGAATGGCTGACAGCCTTTGGCTCTGTAAGATTTCCAGCAAGTTCCCAAGTCAAACAACCCCTCTCTGAAGGCGGGTCCCGGTGAATTATGTCCGTAACCTCTCTACAACCCAGGAACCCCTCTTGTTCCTGCCACTGTCATGAATAGCTACATTGGGGCGCCCCGCCGGCTGGACAACGCCCATGCCGCAACATCTTTCGCGCCACCCGCGTTTTCGCATCCGCGTTTTCCGGCCCCTTTGCCAAAAAGGCCGCCGCCGACCGGGACCGCCAAGCCGGTGACTTTCTCGCCGGGGACCCCCCGTGGACCTTTTGCGTCGCTCGCAACCCATGCGCCTGCGCAGTCTCCCCGTTCTCCACCTGGAGACCGCCTATGATTCTGCCCGGCCCCGGGGTAGTTGACCAGGTTCTCCGTTATTCACTGAGACGTTTCTGTCAGATGACATGCCACTTGGGGCCCCCGTCGACAGAGAGAGAGGAGACAACAAAACGGCGTGGGCGTCCCAAGTAGTACGAGGGAGTCGTAATTGGTCACACAATAAGCTTCCCGTTTGCATGTGAAAGCTGCGATACCCACTGTACACGCAGAGAGCTGAGCACTTTCTTTTCTGGATAAAAGATCAGAAACGGCAAGTCCTTCGTCCCAAGCGATCTGTAGGTTTCAATAAGGGAATGGCGAAACTTTGGGGAGGCAGGCTCAGCTGCGCTTGTAAGGGCCAGGTCACCGGGTCGAGCCCGACGGATGGTGCTGCGTGAGGAAGAGATGCGAGAGAAGTTGGTAAAACTTTTTCTTTGTCATTGTTCAATCTCAAGGGCTGCCTATGCCTGGGCCATGCTATCTGGGTGCGTCTGAGCTCCATTGGGTAGTAGTTCTCTCTCTCTCTGCATGCCGTGAAATGCCGTCTCCCCAAACTCCGACTCCGGTACCGTAAAGCCGTGAAATACAGTCCAAATTCTATAGATGCACGCAACAACAGTGGAGAAGTTCAATCTCTTTCATCAACGTGATACTTCATTCCAGGTTTCCTGGGGGTTGGGGGGGTTTCGTCAAGCTCAGTTCCTGGGCTTGAGCACCACCTTCCAGTGACCAGTCGCAAATTGCATGGTGATGTACTGGCGGAAGTCAATGTCCTGTCCGGGAACCTCGAGAACGTCGAATCTTTGGAGAAGGTTGGCTGCGACCATTCTCATCTCGGCCCATGCAAAGCTAGAGTTCTGTCAGAATGGAGATCGACAGCAGAGGGGGGAAAGCATAAACTCACTTGATACCGATGCAAGAGTGCTTGCCACCAGAAAAGGGGTAATAAGCATCCATGCTAGTGCACATGTTAGTCGCCAGCTTCTGGAAAATTCTGGACTAGAACCCAATGCCGTGGCCACTTACTCTGGAGCGGGAGCACCGTCTCGCTTGTCTTCAGACAACCATCTCTCAGGCCAGAAACGCTCAGCCTGGGGCCAGAACTCTTCGTTGCGGTGCAAGTCGCGGTAGGACGCAGACACGACGGTGTGCGGAGGGAGATCGTAGCCGCAGAGATTGACCCACTGGTTCCCGGTCCGGCGGCCCATCTCGGACGCGATGGGGTGCAGGCGGAGGTTCTCCTTGACGCAGGCCTCGAGGTACTCGTACTCGGGCTCGCTGCGGACCGCCTTGCTGGTGACGATCTCGTCGCTGAAGCCCTTGGACGGGAGCGAGGCGAAGAGCTTGGCGCGGACGTCGGGGTTGCGCGCCAGCTCGAGGAACAGGCAGCCGATGGTGCCGGACGTGGTCTCGGAGCCGGCGAGGAGGATTTCTGCCATCTGGTCGACGATGTCGCGGGCGTTCATGGTGGTGCCGGTGTCGGGCTTCTTTCCTTCCTCGATGAGGTGCTGGAGGAGGTCGCGGCGTTCGATGTCGTGGGTGCGTTTGCGGCGTTGGACGACGGCGTCGATGGCGGTGATCATCTCGGCGGGCCAGTCGAACTGGATGTCGATGCCGAACGAACGGAAGAACTTTTTGACATAGACGGTCTTCAACTAAGTTAGAAAATTATGGAACCTTGAAAGACTGCAGGTGTTGGCCTTACCTGGTATCTTTTGCTGAGGCCATCGAAGATGGAGCGGGGAATAGACTTCCAGATTCTCTCGTCAACGCCATCTTCGATCATGCTGTCCGGGTTGGTCTGGCCAAAGCCCTTTCCGAAGGAGCATTCTCCCATACTGGATTACATTAGCAATGCAGCTTGGGAAGATGATGCTTCCTTAAACCTACATGTCAAGAGCAACGTTGTGAAGGTCGTCCATCAAGTCAACTTCGATGCCCTTCTTGGCATAGTAGACGGGGTCGGCGTTGATGTGTGTCTGGTACTTGTTGAGAAGATCACGAACAGTCGTCTTGAAGAACATCTCGAGATTGTCGATGTAGTTGACGGTGAACGCAGGAGACAAGAAGCGCTTGAGGCGCTTGTGCGGCTCGGGGCGGCTGAAATAGTAGGTTCAGTATCCGATCATACTCTTATTGGGTCATGAAAATACTCACATCTCACCAAAGAGGCCAGGGCTGAACTTGTCGCGAGAAATCTCGGCGTACATGGCAACCTTGGGAAGGTCGGTCTTGACCAGAATCGTCTTCATGGCCTCCTTGTCCGAGATCCAGACCTGGCGAGGTCCAAGACGCACAATGCCCCCATACTTCTTGTGACTTGTTTGCACCAGCTTCCAGATGTTCCCGGTGGAGAAGAGGTATTGGAGGTGAAGGTTGGTCAGAGGGGCGTACCACGGACCTGGCACCTTCCTGAGCGGGGACTTGTAGTTGTTGATCTTGTGCTTGATCTGGATACCGGCGAAGACGACCACCGCGAAGTAGAACGCGATCATGTAAGCCGAGGCCATGTTGTCTGAGACTTAGACAGGTGATGTCCAAGTCAATGCTTTTTTCAATCTCAATGAAGTGGAACGACTGACAATTATGGGATGATAGGTTTTTGAAAGGACTGGACCAAGCGAGAACGTGTGATCAATGTGAGAGAACACTGACACTACTTGTACCAGAACCCGACATACGATCACTCGTGGGCATAGTCCAGCCGGACCTGCCTCTCGGTATTTCCCAATATAGGATGAACACTCGTTACTTCTCCCGCCGGACTGCGCCCAGCACCGTCTTTGCGCGCCTCTACAAGCCAACCCAGACCGGAGCATACGGCCACGACCCTTGGAGTCTCGAAGTTGATGCGATTTTGCACGACTCAGACCTATCCAGCATCGCGCACCTATATGAGGCTGTTGTGATGCGCTGTTTCAACCCGTGTGAACTCTATTAGATTAATTCGGACGACGGGGTCTCGCTGCCCCATGCTTTCTCTTGGGGAGGCATGTATGTACGGTGGTGTGCATCTCCAGCCCCCCAGCCCCGGGGGAGCTGGCGCGAATCGGGAGGTCCAGATTCGGGTCTGACATGACTGGGCTTCCCTTGACTAATCGCCTGCGTGTCATGCGAAGAGAGGAGAGAGAGAGAGAGAGACAACATGGGGGAGATATGTTGCATTCGATTTCTGGAAATCTCAGGTATTGGCTGTAAACTCTGTTCAAGATCGGAGAGACCAAAGATCCATGTTTTCCGTATTACGGTCGCTCAGCGTGTTCTAGTCTAGGAAGTTACTGAAAACGGTAACGAAGGCGACGTTGTGGACTGAAGCCTGCGGCGTGGGGCGCGTAACTTGATGATAAACGACCGTCGGACTCGGCCGGCAAAAGACTTGCTAGATAGTCGCCGACAAAAATTACGTATTCACACAGTTGAGCCTATAGTTTCAAGTGAAATTCCAGCCTTGGCCAGCCATTTTGTCTAGATTTTCTTTTGTCTCCGCAACTAATTCTAATGCTTGCCCACTTCTCTCTAGCGAACTCTAACTCTTGCGGAGTTGTACCAAAAAAAAGTCTATGTCTATCACTTTCGTCTATTTGCGTCTAAAATCAAAAAAGAAGGGGTGGGAGTTTCTCTGAGTTGTGGTTGACAACTCTCTATTTGGCCCATCTCATGCGGCCAGGGCAGGTCGGGTCGTTCTCGACATACTTGAGAGTGCCGAAGACAGACCAGAGCTGGCCCAGGAAGCTGCGCTCGTCGGAGTGGTACAGGTCGCCGAGGAGGGGCTTGATGGCCTCGGTGGCCTCGTCGGCCTTGTAGAAGGGGATGCGACTGAGCGATATTAGCAATGAGAACTTATCGGTGTTTCAAGTGCGGGGCGGGGGCAAAAGATCTTACGGGAAGAGGTGGTGAACGACGTGCTTCTCGATGATACCGTGGAAGAGGTGCTTGCCAACGAAGCCAAAGTCGCGGTCAATGGTGGCCAGGGCACCCTTGACGAAAGTCCAGCCCTCCTCGTTGTAGTGGTAGACGTCAGGGTGGTTGTGGTGGAGGTAGGTGATGGCGACTGAGGGGTTATCGATTAGCACACTCTATCAAACGCGCAAAGGGCTCGAAAACTCTAATGAGTCCCGGGGTGAAGGGGAGGGGGGGGGGGGGCT